>CM050163.1:88072406-88372400 GCA_027410445.1 Discoglossus pictus
ACCCCTTGACCAGAAGTGACCACTGAATTAAAAGCTCAGGTCTGTGTGAGTCACTGACTGTCCATTTCCCCCTATGTCTGTGTCCCTGTTTGCTCATAACACTCTCAATCGCTGTCAGTATCATTTTGTTTTTTGTATGTGCCAATGTGTACAGAGGAATATACATTATACTTTGGAGAAAACTTGGATATTTCTCATGCACTGTATAATAACTTGTCTAATGGCAGATATCCCAGGGCTGAGCTGGGCCCTCCAGGTAACAAACACTTCTTACCTCCGAGACATGTCATAATAGATGATGTCACAGAGCCCAGAGCCCTATATAAGGAGCTGTATAGGGAGGCAGAGGCATTCATAACAGGAGATCAAGAGATGAGGATCTGATTAACTCTGGGCCCATGGACTTTAAGACCTGTATTCATCTTTAAAGGAGCAAACTCTACTTTGCACATGAAAACGGAAAGATTATATAACTAAAGGTAAGGTTTAATAATTGGGTAATTCGATGAATTGCACAGACAAAAAAGTACAGTATACCAGTTGGGGTAACATTATCTTTTTAAAAGCAGCAAATGTGCACACCATAAATCTTGCAACTTTCTTCTGTTTCCTCCGTTTATTTGCTCCTGTCTAGACCTCACCAATAATTGTCATGGCAGGGTTGCACTTCGTTTTAAAGCAGCTCTGCAATTTCTTTTAATTTTTTTTTTGTCTCCTATTAAAGGGAAAGTTTTGCCACCATTATGTATGCGTGAGTTTTGCCATTTTTTCTGTGCATGTTATCTCTTGTTAGTAATTATTTGAGAAGAGCTGCCTTACAGCATTACCCCAGAATTTTATGTTCCTAACTTCTCCAACCCCAAACAGTTACCCGCTGTCTATGAATAAGTACTTATGTATTGTTACATATGATGCCCTCGTATGCATATATACCAAACACCTCAAAGCCTAATTAATATATAGATGTAGGGACTGAAGATCTGCAAGTTAATATCTGATGTACAAAAATATTAAAGGATACTGTAGTCCCTTATTTGCATTACACTTTTTTGAAGAAATAGACATAGGTAATGAGTAAATGGGCACATACAGCCTTTAATTCATTCTCTATCATATCCAATTATGCTTTATTGCGGCAGGCATTGTCTTCTTTGTGCATCTTTTTTTTCTCTGCATCCCCTGCCTGTTGTAGTAGCAGGGAATGTAAAGGTGGTGACTCCCGTTACAATATAATTAAATTTAGTATTTAAATACTATATTTTCTTATACTTTCTAAAATATATTGGCCATTATCAAGTCTAGTCCTTCAAAACCAGCATATTATAAAATAATGGATTTTTAACCCCACAACCCTGAGCTTAATATGTGAAACCTCTTTTCAAGTCTCTAGTGAATATGTTTTATAAATGGGTGGACCCAGACCCTTTACCTTTGGGTACTATACACTATCGCTAGGAATGCACCTAATCACTTTACATAGTTACATAGTTCCATAGTTACATAGTATTTAAGGTTGAAAAAAGACTTTCAGTCCATCAAGTTCAACCTTTTATGATCTCCTGCAATATGCGGATTAACTATTAATTAATTAGTTGTATATTAAAAAAAAAAAAAAAAATCAATTCCCTCCTGATCCCAGACACCGGCGACCGGACTTCTCCCTGGATCAATACTGCCTCTCTAATTATCCATGATAACCCTGAATTCCCGTTTTAATTATAAATAAATCCAGTCCCCTTTTAAAGTTATCTATCAAATTCGCTGTCACCACCTCCTCTGGTAGAGAATTCCACAGATTAACCACCCTTACTGTGAAGAACCCTTTTCTTTCTTTAAGGTGGAATCTTTTTACTTCTAACCTCAAGGGATGTCCTCTTGTCAGTTGAAAACCTCTTGGCACAAAAAGCTCCCTTGACAAATCTTTATACTGACCCTGGATGTATTTATATAAGGTAATCATATCTCTTCTTAGACACCTTTTATCTAGAGAAAATAAGTTTAATTTGGTTAGTCTTTCTTCATAACTTAGCCCCTCCATTCCACTTATTAGTTTTGTTGCCCTCCTCTGTACCTTTTCCAACTCTAAAATGACCTTTTTATGAAGTGGTGCCCAAAATTGTACTCCATATTCCAAATGTGGGCGTACTAGAGATTTGTATAGTGGCAGAATTATATTTGCTTCCCTGGCTTCTATACCCTTCTTAATACATGCTAATATTTTATTTGCCTTTGCAGCTGCTGCTTGGCTTTGAGCACTGTTATTACCTAGGTGGTTGTCCACAAGCACTCCCAAATCCCTTTCAATATCCGATACACCTAGATTTGCTCCATTAAGATTATAAATTGCATAGCTATTTTTCCTTCCCAGATGCATAACTTTACATTTATTCATATTAAATCTCATCTGCCATTTAGATATGCCCCATTCCTCAATTTTATGTAAATCTCTTTGGAGGGAAAGCACATCATTATCTGATTTAATTACCTTGCACAACTTTGTGTCATCAGCGAAAATGGAGACACCACACTCCAATCCTACCTCTAAGTCATTAATAAATATGTTAAAAAGGAGAGGACCTAATACTGAACCCTGAGGAACCCCACTTACCACATTAGTCCAATCGGAGTATGTTCCATTTACAACAACCCTTTGCTTCCAGTCTTTTAGCCAGCTCTCAATCCATGAGCAGATATTTACTGCAACTCCTGTATCTCTTAGTTTGCACAATAGTCTCCCATGTGGCACTGTATCAAAAGACTTTGCGAAATTGCCTTGATCCAGGTTCCTACTAACCTCCTCATAGAAACAAATTAGATTTGTTTGACATGACCTATCCCTCATAAATCCATGTTGACTCCTACTTATAATCCTGTTCAAATAGACATATTCTTGTTTATTATCCCTTATTAACCCTTCTAAAAGCTTCCCCACTACAGAAGTGAGGCTCACTGGTCTATAATTCCCCGGATTTGCTCTTGCTCCCTTTTTAAATATAGGCATAACATCAGCTTTTCTCCAGTCATCTGGTAGAGACCCTGTGTTGAGTGAATCTTGAAAAATTAACTATAATGGTTTGGCTATTACAGAACCCAGTTCCCTTAGTACCCTTGGATGTATTCCATCAGGACCCGGGGCTTTATTAACATTTATTTTTTCCAACCTCTTTTGGATTACTTCCTGTGTTAAACAATTATTTGGCAAAGGTAGTGTAGCCCCATTATGTTGCCGTGTCCCAACCACTGGTACCTCCCTTGTGTATACAGAAGAAAATAACCTATTAAGCTCATATGCCTCTTCTTGGTCACTAATTATCAGACGGCCTGTGTCACATTGTAATGTTCCTATAGCTTCCTTTCCTCGCTTTCTTCCCATTAATATACTTAAAAAATATTTTAGGGTTAGTCTTACTCTCTTTTGCAATTAATTTTTCATTTTCTATTTTAGCCAGTCTAATTGCCCTTTTGGTTGTTGATTTCTTTGTATTCCCCTCTTGTTTGTATAATTTAAATGCCTGTTTTTTACTCCGTATCTTGATCTTTAAATCATTGTTAAGCCACATTGGATGCGATTTACTCGTTTTACTTTTATTCCCACACGGTATATGCCGATGTGTGTGTATATTTAGTAAGGATTTAAATGTTGTCCACTTGTGGTCAGTGTTTTTACCTGCCAGTTCTCTGTCCCAGTCTATACTTTGTATTGCTGCCCTTAGACCGTTAAAATCTGCCCTTTTAAAATTAAGAGTTTTTGTTGGCCCCTTAAAATGTTGTTTTTTTAGTTCAATCTCAAAGGAGATTGTGTTGTGATCACTGTTTCCCAAAGGTTGCCCTATTCCAGCATTAGATACTATATCAATATTATTTGTGATGAGTAAATCTAAGATAGCTTAATTTCTAGTAGGCTCTTGTACAACCTGGGCCAGATAATGATACCTGAGTGTACTGCTCTCCCCTTAGATGAACTGCTGGTCTCATTTATCCAGTTTATTTCAGGGTGTTTAAAATCTCCCATTATTAGAACTTGACCATGCCTAGCTGCATTTTCAATCTAACAATAATTGCTTTTCCTCACTTTCAGCTATATATGGGGGTTTATAGTATACTCCTACTAATATTCTTTTGGAATTTGCTGCTCCGCTATTTAACTCTACCCACAAACATTCAGCTTTATTAATAGGTCCACCATAAATATATTTTCTGACTATAGGCTTAAATTCAGGCTTAACATACAGACAAATCCCTCCTCCTCATTTACCATTGCCTCTATCTTTCCTAAATAGGTTATAACCATCCAGATTAACAGTCCAGTCATGAGATTCACCCCACCACGTTTCAGTAATGCCTATTAAATCCCATTTTTCATTAATTGCTAATAATTATAACTCTCCCATTTTCCCAGGCAAGCTTCTGGCATTAGCAAGCATACACCTTATGTTATGAGTCTGTAGTTCTGAAGTGCCTGCCACTGTACTTGAATTACTTAGTAATCTCCCTATTGACTATACTACTCCTTCCCCCCATCTCCTCCCCTATGAAATGTAAAATTCATCCCTTATACCCTCTACACTTTCTACCCCATTACTTATATATAGTCCCTCCCCCCCAACTACTAGTTTAAAAACTCCTCCAGCCTTTCTACCATCCTATCCCCTAGTACAAAAGCTCCCTCATCATTAAGGTGCAATCCATCCCTACTGTAGAGATTGTACCGAAGTGAGAAGTCAGCCCAGTGCTCTAAAAACCCAAACCCCTCCTTAGTGCACAACATCTTTAGCCACGCATTAACCTCCCTAAGCTCCTTCTGCCTCCCTGGGCTAGCATGAGGTCCTTGCCTTAAGCTTATTACCTAGTTCTCTAAAATCATTCTTTAGGACACTCCATCTTCCACTAATTTTGTCATTGGTACCAATATGCACCAAGACTGCCGGTTCATTTCCAGCTCCTTCCAATAATGTGTCTACCCGATCCACAACATGACGAACCTGAGCACGCGGGAGACCGCAAACTGTTCGATTGCTGGGATCTGGGTGACAAATCACCCTGTCTACCTTCCTAATAATAGAGTCCCCTACAACCAAAACCTGTCTGTTGCTCTGCCTATACTGCCCTCCCACTCCTCCATTAGAGCTGCTCTCCCGGCTGTTAGAGGGAACAGCTCTATCTGGCATTGCCATTCCTGAATGGACATCCCCAACAGTTTCACTCAATCTGGCAAATCTGTTGGTGCTTGCCAACTCAGAACTGGCCTGCCTCCTCCTGTTCCCCCTGCTTCCCCTTGTAACTGTAACCCAGCTACCTCCCTGGACATCCTCACTAGCTCACTTTAGATTTGGTACTGTTCAACATTAGGAATGCACTTAATCACACTGTAGGCCTCACCTCGATTTGAGATACTCATGGGAAGACTCATGTCCACTAGGTTCAAGGTTACCCACAGGAAGGAGCTGCAAATATTTTAGCTGAGGAGATCATGGCAGATTATATTATAGCACTGACAAAAATACTTGCTAAGAGCATCATGAGCAGGTAGCAGAGAGTCCACCTTAAATGTCTGATAAATCAATGCATGAGATATTGAACTAGGTTATTATATTATATCTTTGTTGAAAGACTGTTAATAAGGTTTCTTTATCACCTAGGTGAACTGGTCCTTTCACCCCATGCTCCTCGCCAATCAAAGTGCTGTCAAGTTTGTAGGAAAGGTCAGAATGATTCATTATGTTTTATTGGGGCAGCCATTGTCTTCTTTATGCATCTTTTTTTCTCTTGCATTCCCTGGTAATACAAGATGTGGGAAATGCAAAGAGGATACTCTACAATATAATTGCACTTGGTAATTAAATACTATATTTTCTATAACTTTCTAAAATATGTTGGCCATTATCAAGTCGAGTCCTTCAAAAACTGTATATTATAAAATAATGGATTTCAGTGTTTCTTGTTTATATTAAAGAGACATAGAATAAGCTGCACACCCTCTTCTGCTCAGTGACATACATTTTAACTTGTAAAACTCCATTGTTCTTTAACTTTGTTTTACATCTTTACAGATCTCCAACCCAAGACTCAGAAATATAACCTGAATAAAACTAAATTTAGGTTTCCTGGAATATTCTCTGCATTCTTTGAAATTAAATGAAATCTTCATGAAAACAATAAGAGGCAAGATACATTTTAGAAAATTTGGGATAATATCCTCATGCATCTCTTTATCAAAGTAAACAACTTAAATTACTAGCTTGATCCTAGCTGTGTTAAGTATTAGTGTGTGCAACATGTAATCACTGAGAACCTGCATCATGACAGAATAATGTAACTACCAAAGTAAAAATAAATACGGCCCTGGAGGAAAGTCACAACTCCACAACCCTGAACTTAATATGTGTAACCCCTTTTCAAGTCTCCAGTGAACATGTTTTCTAATTACCTTTAGGTACTATATACAACATTAGGAATGCACCTAATCACTTTGGTACTTCAGCCTTTGGTACTGTACAACACTTAATCAAACTGTAGGTGTCTCACTTAATTTGAAATACTCATGGGAAGGAGCTGCAAAGATTTCAAGCCTCCCTTACCCATCTATTGGGAAGGCGCTGCAAAGATTTTAGCTGAGGAGACCATGGCAGATTATATTAAAGCACTTGCAAAAACACTTGATACGATCATCATGCGCAAGATAGCAGAGAGACTGCCTCAAATGTCTGGTAAAACAATGCAGGGTTTTGAACTAGGTTATCATATTATATCCTTGTTGAAATAATTATAATTTTGTTAAAAGCCTATTAATATGGTTTCTTTATCTCCTAGGTGGACTGGACTTCTTGCCTTGTGCTCCTCACCAAACAAACTGCTGTCAGGGTTGAAGGAAAGTTCAGAATGGTTTCCATGGAAGATCATGTTGCAAGGTTTCTAGCCCCTCACCATGAAAAATAACTCTTTTTAGCCCTCTCATGAGACTCTCTGCATTCACCCTCTGTCATTGTGGCTATCCCCTTGGTCATCAGTATTAAAGCGTGGGAACAGGGGCAATTTACCTGTGTAGCCGACACCAACTTAACTGGCCTCCCAATCTACTACTGAACTGCTTCAGTATAGAGACTGATGGTAAATATTTTTTAACATATGTACTGATATTGTACATCCCTATCTAAAATTTTCAAAAGTCTGGAAATCGTGCAGGACACATTTGTGCCACTGTTTTTGTGATAATTAGGAAGTTGTGCAATAGTGTAAGCTCAGTGTGGTTTTTTTTTTTAGCCAAAGAGCACATTGTGACAAGGAACCATGAGTAAATAGAAAGACTAAGGTTACTGCAAGAAAAATTAAATGAGGTTTGTTTACCTAAAAGTATCAGAAAACAGCTGGGTAACCCACTGAAACAAGATAAAACTCAGTGATAATTCTTTGGTAGTCCTTAAGAGTCCACCGGGTCATCCAAGCATCCCTTAATTAATCATGGGGAGGAGCTGCAAGGATTTTAGCCTGGCAGATTATAAAATTATAGCACTCACAAAAACACTTGCTAAGCATCATAAGCAGGTACCAGAGAGACTGCCACAAATATGTGATAAACCAATGAATAATATTGAACCAGGAGATTATGTCCCTCCCACATTGCCCTCCTCACCAACTGAACTGCTGTCAAGTTTGTAGGAAAGGTCAGAATGATTCATTATGTTTTATTGGGGCAGCCATTGTCTTCTTTATGCATCTTTTTTTCTCTTGCATTCCCTGGTAATACAAGATGTGGGAAATGCAAAGAGGATACTCTACAATATAATTGCACTTGGTAATTAAATACTATATTTTCTATAACTTTCTAAAATATGTTGGCCATTATCAAGTCGAGTCCTTCAAAAACTGTATATTATAAAATAATGGATTTCAGTGTTTCTTGTTTATATTAAAGAGACATAGAATAAGCTGCACACCCTCTTCTGCTCAGTGACATACATTTTAACTTGTAAAACTCCATTGTTCTTTAACTTTGTTTTACATCTTTACAGATCTCCAACCCAAGACTCAGAAATATAACCTGAATAAAACTAAATTTAGGTTTCCTGGAATATTCTCTGCATTCTTTGAAATTAAATGAAATCTTCATGAAAACAATAAGAGGCAAGATACATTTTAGAAAATTTGGGATAATATCCTCATGCATCTCTTTATCAAAGTAAACAACTTAAATTACTAGCTTGATCCTAGCTGTGTTAAGTATTAGTGTGTGCAACATGTAATCACTGAGAACCTGCATCATGACAGAATAATGTAACTACCAAAGTAAAAATAAATACGGCCCTGGAGGAAAGTCACAACTCCACAACCCTGAACTTAATATGTGTAACCCCTTTTCAAGTCTCCAGTGAACATGTTTTCTAATTACCTTTAGGTACTATATACAACATTAGGAATGCACCTAATCACTTTGGTACTTCAGCCTTTGGTACTGTACAACACTTAATCAAACTGTAGGTGTCTCACTTAATTTGAAATACTCATGGGAAGGAGCTGCAAAGATTTCAAGCCTCCCTTACCCATCTATTGGGAAGGCGCTGCAAAGATTTTAGCTGAGGAGACCATGGCAGATTATATTAAAGCACTTGCAAAAACACTTGATACGATCATCATGCGCAAGATAGCAGAGAGACTGCCTCAAATGTCTGGTAAAACAATGCAGGGTTTTGAACTAGGTTATCATATTATATCCTTGTTGAAATAATTATAATTTTGTTAAAAGCCTATTAATATGGTTTCTTTATCTCCTAGGTGGACTGGACTTCTTGCCTTGTGCTCCTCACCAAACAAACTGCTGTCAGGGTTGAAGGAAAGTTCAGAATGGTTTCCATGGAAGATCATGTTGCAAGGTTTCTAGCCCCTCACCATGAAAAATAACTCTTTATAGCCCTCTCATGAGACTCTCTGCATTCACCCTCTGTCATTGTGGCTATCCCCTTGGTCATCAGTATTAAAGCGTGGGAACAGGGGCAATTTACCTGTGTAGCCGACACCAACTTAACTGGCCTCCCAATCTACTACTGAACTGCTTCAGTATAGAGACTGATGGTAAATATTTTTTAACATATGTACTGATATTGTACATCCCTATCTAAAATTTTCAAAAGTCTGGAAATCGTGCAGGACACATTTGTGCCACTGTTTTTGTGATAATTAGGAAGTTGTGCAATAGTGTAAGCTCAGTGTGTTTTTTTTTTTAGCCAAAGAGCACATTGTGACAAGGAACCATGAGTAAATAGAAAGACTAAGGTTACTGCAAGAAAAATTAAATGAGGTTTGTTTACCTAAAAGTATCAGAAAACAGCTGGGTAACCCACTGAAACAAGATAAAACTCAGTGATAATTCTTTGGTAGTCCTTAAGAGTCCACCGGGTCATCCAAGCATCCCTTAATTAATCATGGGGAGGAGCTGCAAGGATTTTAGCCTGGCAGATTATAAAATTATAGCACTCACAAAAACACTTGCTAAGCATCATAAGCAGGTACCAGAGAGACTGCCACAAATATGTGATAAACCAATGAATAATATTGAACCAGGAGATTATGTCCCTCCCACATTGCCCTCCTCACCAACTGAACTGCTGTCAAGGTTGAAGGAAAGGTCAGAATGATTGCATGGAAGCTCATGTTGCAAGGTTTTTACTAGCTTCTCACCATGAAAAAGGACTCTTTACAGCTATCTTGTAAAACTCTTTACATACTCGCTCTGTCTGCCATTTTGGTTTTCCCCTTTGTTATGAGTTTTAAAGAGTGAGAACAGTGGAAGCCGAAACCAACTTAACTGGCCTCTCAATCTACTTCTGAACTCCTTCAGTATAGAGACTGATGGTAAAATATATTTTAACATATATACTGATATTTTACCGTCCCAATCTGAACTCTACAGAGGAAATTTAAATTGTCAAAAGTCTGTAAATCTTGCAGGCCGTATCTACCCACGCAAGCAATTGTTTTTTTGATAATTAGGAAGATATAAAACACCATTGTGACAATTAACCCATGAGTAAATATGGGTATTTTTACTAGTTAAGACTAAGGTTACTGCAGATATGTGAATGAGTTTTTTTTTTTTTCTAAAAGTATCCGAAAACAGCTGGGTAATCTACTGAAACAAGATACAACTCATTGTTCATTTTTTTGTAGTCCACTAAGTCTCCAGTTAACCATGGGAGGAGCTGTAAAGATTTTAGCTGAGGAGGTGAGACCATGGCATATTATGTCATAGCACCCACAGAAACACTTACTATAATAAGCATCATAAGCAGGTAGCCGACAGACTGCCTCAAATGTCTGATAAACCAATGCATTATATTGAACCGGGAGATTGTCCTTGTAAAGTCTCTTAATAAGGTTTCTATTTCTTTTAGGTGGACTTGACCTCACCTTGTGCTCCTCAACATTTGAATTGCTGTCATGGTTGAAGGAAAGGTCGAAATGGTTTCATGGAAGTCCATGTCACAAGGTTTCAAGCCCCTCGCCATGAAATATGACTCTTCACTGCCCTCTTGTGAGCCTCTGCATACTCGCTGTGTCTGCCATTGTGGTTATCCCTTGGTCATCAGTTCTGAGGCATGTGACTGTGACCAGAGCAGAGTCTTTGAGTCTTTCTAGAAGCTATCAGGCATAAAAGCACTCTGTTGTACAAGTAAATAAATATACCTTCTGCTTGATTAGATCAGATCTGTGTCATTCTTTGCTGATTCAAATTCACCCATAACTTGGCAAATGCAAAACAATATTGAATACACAGCCACTGCTTTCAGTGTTTATTGCCTGCTGACTGGGCCGTTGTCCACCACAATTTCCACCTTCTTGTGTCACTTCTCCATCTTCTTTACACTAAGTTTTTGGTAGCAGAGTCTTCAATTCCTCATGTGTCAGAATGTTTGTCATGTCATTGTATGAATTATGTGTTTATATATTTGTTTTATTTGTTTACAACAATGATACAAAATGAACTTATCAGCTCTATACATTGTAATGCAATCTCTATAGATTTTTATCTTCATTGCAGGTACTTCTTTGTATCAGATAGTTTGCATTGTTATAAGTCGTATATAATGCTTCTTTTAAGAATATATATATATATATATATATATATATATATATATATATATTTGGCAATGAAAGATACATTGAAAGACCCTGCATTAAATTAATATAATGCAACTGCCCAAGTGAAAATTATGTCCTGGAGGAGGAACACAACACACAACCCTGATATTACTAAACTACATTAATTATCTGAGACGTCTTTTCCATTTAAACTCCCCACCCACCCTGGCCCATTGTGTTAGTATCATCCTCCAGATTGATTTGTCTGTTCCCCTATAAAACCACTTTTCTTCCTTATAATCACCATTATGGACTCTCCAAAGGAGGAAAATGTATGTGCTCATGTGAGTCTGCAGCATCTGCATCAATTGTAAAGTTACTATATAAAGCGGTTCAATATGTTGAATACTATGGCTGAATTTGTGGTCAGGGTGAAGGCTTTCATAGTTTCACTCTCCCTTCTAGCATGAATTCAGTCTCACAACCCTTCCCCCGCCCATATCTTTCATGTCCATAAATATTTTGTCTTATTGGATTGACCCTATAATCAAGCCTAACTTTAAGCCACATTTTAAGCCACACACCTCGCTTAACTTATCATTATCAGTATTCAGTGGCTTAATCATATAGGCAGTTGTAGGCATTAGACAATATTTCTCCCAATGTGTGAATCAAAAGGCCAAGATTTTAGATGTTCCTGCTGTAGTCAGTTGAGTCATATTATTAACATTAAAATGCAAACTGCAGAAAACAAACATTTAGCCAGACAATATAAAATTAAAAACACAATTTACCTCATTAATGACCACTGCTGAACCCCTCCCCACCTCTCTCAGGATTATCTTCAACATTCCATTATATAATCATTTTTAATTTGGTTTTACGTATCTGTTTGAAATTATGTATTTTAGAAGGGATTGGGGTCCTGATTTTTTTGCCAATTTTCATGGAATTCTGTCTGTCTATCCAAAAATAAGTTAATTATGCTGCATTTCGAGGTATTGAAATATGGCACTGTAATAGTGATCTAAAAAGTCTAGAATAGTTTAATAGTAAGATTTTTATGTTATTAGAATGTTCCGTAGAGACTTGTGCAATCCTATTGATTTTGATTGGTCAAATATGGTCTCGTGATATTGTCATGATTTAATTGTTTAAGGACTCATATTGTCAGCAATTTAGGAATATGTCCAAGGGAGCATGACAATGTAACATTGGTATTATGTGTTATTGTGTGGTTATATGTTGCCTGTACATGGTTATTATGTAGCCTAGTTATAATATATTATAAGAGGGAAATGTTATATAGAACATATGTGGAATTGGTAGAAATGCTCTGCATAGAAGTTAGCTGCAGATTATTGCACACTCACACATACAGACCTTGGGTCAAGACAATTCCATGTACTTCAAGTAGTCCTAAGCAAACACTTGCTAGCCTTGATAGCCCAAGATTGCAAGCCAGATGGTCTGACATCACACATACACAAATGTACACAAGGGTGTGGTATTGGAGAGTATAAATATGTTGTTTTAATCATTCAATAAAAGTTGAAAGGTAGTTTTCACATAAACAAGGTGTGAGACAATTTCTGTGTGTTGTATCCTGACTTGGGGAGTGGTCTTGCCATGGGCCACTAAGTAACCTGGATGCAGTATTCTCTGCCTGTATCTTTTGGGACTTGCCCTCTACAGAAGCCATCTTTTGTGCCACAGAGAACAGGAACTACATGATTCTGCTGGGGTAGGATTGAACTAGGTTCATATCAAGCCCCCTAGAAGAAGCAGATTGTGACATTTGGCTGGCAGTGGTGGGATCTCTGTATAAAACACAGAAGGATGAAAGCTTATGAAGAGATTTCTGCAGCAGAGGAGGAGGAAGTGTCCAGATGGTTCCAAAGTTGGATGGAGATACTGCCTGCAGGTTCAACCAAGGATCAGCAGAGGGAACTCCAGATACAGATCATACAGGAGGTACATGAGAGGTGGAGAAGGGCAAGCAATGGCCCTGTCTCAGCTCCTGTGGAGGGGAAATGCTTATCCCCAGTAGAGACAGAGAATGTTCTGGTGACTGGAAAGGACTGTAGAGGAATGGGCCTTCTAAATAAATGGATGGCATTCCTGGGACTATGGCCAGGTCACGAGCTAAGGGAATGGCTGGAAGAATTAGTATGTGAGGAGGTCGCCCTGGAAGAGCAATATGCTTATTGGGTAGGACCTGTTGGGATACCTCATCGTTTTTCATTGGAGCTGGAAAAGGCACTTTGGGACATAGTACATGGGGATCCGGACTGTGGCTTGGGGACAGAGAAAAGAAAGCTGTGTCTGTCTGCCAAGCGTTGTCACATGCTGGGACTGGAGACAGGCTCTCAGATAGCTAACCTACTTTGGCCTTTGATCCAGCAGGAGCTACAGCTGGAGGTGGATTATATAGACTTACTGGATGAAGCATCCCTGGATGGTTGTTGGCCACCCAGCTGGGAGGGCTCATGCCATTCAGACATGGAACAGAACCACCTAACAGGTACTACAGAGACCCAGCTAAATATTGCCAAGGCTGGATCAGAAAATAAATGTATGGACTGTGGGGAGAATATTGATATCCATGATTCTCGAAACAACAAGGATACCTGCATCCATGGGGTTGACTGGGAAGAGGAAGAACTGGTCCCTATCTTTAGGGGGCTAAGTCTCACCCAGTTAGAGGAATGGGGACAGGACCAGACCACAGCAGGGCCAGGCCCAGGGGAAGAACTGGGAAAAAGCTACTCTGCTCCTAGAGTAAGAGAAGAACCTAAGGAGCACTGGGCCCTACCAATTGACTGTGGAAATAGTGGAGAGGTTCCTTGGATGACCATTGTCCAGGAGCCAGCCACAGACCCTGGAGCAGAAACAGAAAGTAGTCCTGCTCTTCAGCCTGAACAAGAGGCAGTAGCAGCTGCTTCTCAAGGGCTGCCTGTAACTACACACCTGGCAGTCTCAGATGGAGAGAGTCAGGAGGTTCCATCTAAGGATCCAGAGACCAAAGAGCCAGAGGGTACCCCAGATTGTGATTTGTCTCCTGGTCTCCCTACAATGACTCCCCTGCAGCTGCCCAAAAACACTGGCTGTGTACCTGTAACCCTGGAAAGAAGGGGCCATTGGCCAGGCTTGGTGGGAGAGAGGATGGCTACTGAACCACAACCGCTTGTATCAGAACTGCCCATTAAACCAGCATGGATGCCACCAGTGAATGTCACTAGCCCATGTTGCAACTCCAGCATCCCAGTTTATTCAGGAGAAAGCTCAGGCCTGACAAAGGGAACCTTGTACTCAATTTTATCCATGGGACTGAGTGCGGATCCAGAATCGGCAGGACAGGAGGTCTCCCTAGCCTGGAAAGAGAGGGCTTTGCTGGGTAAGGATCCTCCCAAGTTTATGCTGGACTTACTAGCGGGGATGTACTGTTTACCCTGGACTACCTTGAAGGGTCCTCCATGGCAGTTGTCTTATAAGTCTCCCCAGGGGCTTGGGAAAGTCACTAGGCCACTGGGAAGGAGCGAGTATTCACCCTGGACAGGGGGAGGCAGGGTAACCAGAGAGCCACTGAGGCTATTACATGGATGGACTTTCAAGACAGGAGGACAAGTAAAATCAGTATAGCTAGAGAATTATCCGTCAGGATGATCCTCTATGCTATACTACAAAGGAAGGGGGAGAAGTTGTCATGATTTAATTGTTTAAGGACTCATATTGTTAGCAATTTAGGAATATGTCCAAGGGAGCCTGACATTGTAACATTGGGAAATTTTTGTTATTGTGTGGTTATATGTTTCCTCTACATGGTTATTATGTAGCCTAGTTATAATATATTATAAGAGGGAAAATGTTATATAGAACATATGTGGAATTGGTAGAAATGCTCTGCAGAGAAGTTAGCTGCAGATTATTGCACATTCACACACACAGACCTTGGGTCAAGACAATTGCATGTACTTCAAGTAGTCCTAAGCAGTGAGTTTTACATAAAGGTTTGTTCATTAGATATCTGGTGAATTTGATCTCAAGAGCTTTGATAGCCCAAGATTGCAAGCCAGATGGTCTGACATCACACATACACAAATGTACACAAGGGTGTGGTATTGGAGAGTATAAATATGTTGTTTTGATCATTCACTAAAGGTTGAGAGGTAGTTTTCACATAAACAAGGTGTGAGACTATTTCTGTGTGTTGTATCCTGACTTGGGGAGTGGTCTTGCCATGGGCCACTAAGTAACCTGGATGCAGTATTCTCTGCCTGTACCTTTTGGGCCTTGCCCTCTTCAGAAGCCATCTTTTGTGCGACAGAGAACAGGAACTACATGATTCTGCTGGGGTAGGTTTGAACTAGGTTCATATCAAGCCCCCTAGAAGAAGCAGATCGTGACAGATATATTTAGTGTTTTTATAGTTATGGCTCTCCTGCAATGGTGGGCGTTCATCGGAGCAAATGAGATGTAAAATACTTTAAAAGTATATTGTCTCACCTGCAATGACTGGCAAAGATAGAAAATTAAAATTTAATTGCAAAGGAGAGTAAGACTAGCCATATTTTCAGCCATATTTTCATTTAAAATATATTAATAGAAGAGGCCAGGAAAGAAGCTATAGGAAAATTACATTCTGAAACTGGTCGATCCACTATAATAGTTATCAGTTGTGAATAATGCCTGTGACATGCATTCTCACAAGCCGATTGCCCTTAAACCCCTGAAGTCATGCAACTTATTTTTTTAAACAAGATAATAATACAATGAAATAACTAGTTGTATAATTTATTATATTACAAATAAAGGGTCTCATTCAATTGCGAGCCATAAGTCGATTGCAAATTGCAATTTCCTGCGATCAAGTTACGTCCTTGCGTTGCTCTGCGTTTACGCTGCAATTCAATTTGCCGGGCCAGCAAGATAGTCCCCCTTCCCGCTAATCGCAAACCATGCTATCGGCAGTAAGCATTCGCAGGCTTGAACATAATCGTGGACGCAAGTCGGTAACTCATGTTTCAAGCCTGCAAACACGGAGCACTGTAAATGCAAATATAAATTAAATCCGGCACTGTAAATTATGGGAAAGACAATGGGTGACATTAGAATTAAAATCACAACATTCTCAAGCTTGCATAAAGTTTACAAAACTAATTCTAATGCCATCCTCAACCTAATTAAGTAACTTATCCATGACGTGCATGTTTTGCAGGAGACAAATAACACTTTTAAGCACAAAAAAACAGAAAGCCACCATCTTCAAATTTAAGCCATTGCAATATCTTTACACAAAAAAAAACTACCAGCAGGTTACAATACAATAAAAGAATGCTTACAATAATATACCAAACAGATTACCAATTAAAACAGAAACTGCCAAGATACAAGAAAGTGTGAGTGGGGGGGGGGGGGGGGGGGGGTGGCTGCAACACTATCTGCTGTCAGTAATTCAGTAATTCTTAAAGAAACATGCAACCATTTCAAGGGAACAACAAAATAACAATTTATCAGCCTCACAGCAAAAAATGAGAACTATCAGATTATAACACACAGTATGTGCTCACACAGAGTTTTTATTTCACCTCACACACTTCCAAAATACCGCAAATACAAGCACACTCTAAATAACGAACAGAGCAGAGGGTCAAACCTAATTTTTTCTCAAGTTCTCACACACATTACATGGGCCCAAATCATACATGATTCTATCCCAACAGCCACTTTGTCACGTTGGTGTCTTGTGAGGGTAGGTAGCAAATCTACACTCTCTCCTTCATCCAGACAAATCCGCCTATTAAAGGTAAGGTACAGCTCTAAAACCTTTTCTAGGTAAGGTACACCTCTGTTAATCTATATCTACAGCGCTCCTTAAAAAAAAAAAAAACACCTCATCAGGTAAAATGGCTCTTAATCCTAGTCTCAGTAATTAACACCTTTAAATGTAAAATATATATTAATCTATTCAACGTTTCTAAATTTCACTTAATATCACTAATCAGCATTTTTAGGTTATCAACAACAACAAAAAAATGCAATCACACCAGGTTCCAGGTAGAGGTCAGTCTGGGTGGGGTAATTTTGCTGCAACTCTGTCCATCACTCTTACAAGCTCCAGTCTCTCTTGGAAGGGACACATGACAAGCAATCTTACACACAGATTTTCACCAAGGTGGCTCTGCTCACATCTATTTTTGGCCATGATCAGTTGTCAAGCACGAATTCCTGAAGCTTGGGATGTTATTTATGAACGATTAATGCACTCCTACTGACTTGCGAAATGTAGAAGAAAAACATATCCACAATCCCGGCATTCTACTCCAAAACCCAGTCATGATACCAAAACACAGAGGACTCTGGTTTTCTTCACTTTATTTGGACGCACGTGGATCAGCAACAGTATAGTATTCAAAATGGTTGCTGCTGACAGCAATTAGATAAACATCATATCTTTTATAACATTCCCACATTCAGAAAATGGTCTGCTAATTACTTTCCACCTCCTAAGCCAATAAAAGATTATTTATATTTGTAAGCCAATTAAGAGTCAAACCTGTACCTAACACACATCAAAAGCATGTACTCATTGCGCAGATCATCTTATTTTTTCAATTAATACGCAGTAAACACTTTATATACAGCCTTCGCTTTGGCCTTGCTATGCTCACACAGAACATTTTATTATGGTTATAGGGAAAAGCATAATTCACTGTTTCATAGCTTAAGTTAATCGAATACTAAGGGTACTACAAAGGTGATAAATGAGTAAATGAGATATAATATAATATAATATAATATATATATATATATTGTAACAGAGTGAAACAAAGAATGCCCCTAGGTTTGATTAAAGAGGCTGAAAGATTTCTCTGGAGAAAGAAAGAGTTAACGCCGGGCAGTGATCAGAGGCTAATTGAAGCCCAGCTGTGGGTTGCCTTTAAGACCACAGCAGAGAGATGAGTGGAGTCTCTCTTACTTAGGCTTGGGCCTAAACAGTGTGTGGAATCTGCTCCTGTTGGTGAGCTGCTGCTAGCAGCAAAGAGCAAGCTACAGAAAGAAGCTTGCTGACTGCTCCTGATTGCAGTCAGCAGACTGCTGTGTTCCAGAGATTGCTCGCAGAGAAAGCTGTTTTCCAGAGATTGCAGTCAGAAGACTGCTGTGTTCCAGAGATTGCAGTCAGAAGACTGCTGTGTTCCCGAGATTGCAGTCAGAAGACTGCTGTGTTTCAGAGATTGCTTGCAGAGAAATCTGTGTTCCAGAGATTGCAGTCAGAAGACTGCTGTGTTCAAGAGATTGCTCGCAGAGGAAGCCGTTTACAGTTTGAAGACTATTTTACCAGAGATTGCTCACAGAGGAAGAGGTGTTCTAGAGGCTGTGAGTAAAGCATTATATTTTCCTTACAATAGTATATGTAAAGTAACCCTAGGGAGAAGGCAGCAGTATAACTGTGAATTGGACAGAGTATCTCAAAAGACTGTTTAAGGATCCATGGAGGTTGGAGAGACTGGTGGGCCGAATGTTTCCCTTTCTACAGTTGAAGAGATTTTCAATATAACTGTGCGGTTTGTTATACCTTTGGCTGATGTAAACCATTATGTGGTGTCATTTTTGGACTTTTAATAAAAAGATTTAAAAAAAACATGATCTTCTTGCTGTTAATCTAGAAGGTAGCAGGTCAAACAACCACAAATATATATATATATATACAGTCACAGCTCCATAAATATTGGGACATCGACACAATTCTAAACTTTTTGGCTCTATACACCACCACAATGGATTTGAAATGAAACTAACAAGATGTGCTTTAACTGCAGACTTTCAGCTTTAATTTGAGGGTATTTACATCCAAATCAGGTGAACGGTGTAGGAATTACAACAGTTTGTATATGTGCCTCATACTTTTTAAGGGACCAAAAGTAATGGGACAATTGGCTGCTCAGCTGTTCCATGGCCAGGTGTGTATTATTCCCTCATTATCCAATTTACAAAGAGCAGATACAAGCTCCAGTGTTCATTTCAAGTGTGCTATTTGCATTTGTTGCTGTTAACTCTCATTATGAGATCCAAAGAGCTGTCACTATCAGTGAAGGAAGCCATCATTAGGCTGAAAAAACAAAACAAACCCATCAGAGAGATAGCAAAAACATTAGGTGTGGCCAAATCAACTGTTTGGAACATCCTTAAAAAGAAAGAACGCACCGGTGAGCTCAGCAACACAAAAAGACCCGGAAGACCACGGAAAACAACTGTGGTGGATGACCGAAGAATTATTTCCCTGGTGAAGAAAACACCTTTCACAACAGTTGGCCAGATCAAGAACACTCTCCAGGAGGTAGGTGTATGTGTGTCAAAGTCAACAATCAAGAGAAGACTTCACCAGAGTAAATACAGAGGGTTCACCACAAGATGTAAACCATTGGTGAGCCTCAAAAACAGGAAGGCCAGATTAAAGTTTTCCAAACAACACCTAAGAAAGCTTTCACAGTTCTGGAACAACATCCTATGGACAGATGAGACTAAGATAACTTGTACCAGAGTGATGAGAAGAGAAGAGTATGGAGACGGAAAGGAACTGCTCATGATCCAAAGCATACCACCTCATCAGTGAAGCATGGTGGTGGTAGTGTCATGGCGTGGGCATGTATGGCTGCCAATGGAACTGGTTCTCTTTGTATTTATTGATGATGTGACTGCTGACAAAAGCAGCAGGATGAATTCTGAAGTGTTTCGGGCAATATTATCTGCTCATATTCAGCCAAATGCTTCAGAACTCATTGGACGGTGCTTCACAGTGTAGATGGATAATGACCTGAAGCTTACTGCAAAAGCAACCAAAGAGTTTTTTAAGGGAAAGTGGAATGTTATGCAATAGCCAAGTCAATCACCTGATCTGAATCCGATTGAGCATGCATTTCACTTGCTGAAGACAAAACTGAAGGGAAAATGCCCCAAGAACAAGCAGGAACTGAAGACAGTTGCAATAGAGGTCTGGCAGAGCATCACCAGGGATGAAACCCAGCGTCTGGTGATGTCTATGCGATCCAGACTTCAGGCTGTAATTGACTGCAAAGGATTTGCAATCAAGAATTAAAAAGTGAAAGTTTGTTTTATGACTGTTAATCTGTCCCATTACTTTTGGTCCCTTAAAAAGTGGGAGGCACATATACAAACTGTTGTAATTCCTACACCGTTCACCTGATTTGGATGTAAATACCCTCAAATTAAAAGTCTGCAGTTAAAGCACATCTTGTTCATTTCATTTCAAATCCATTGTGGTGGTGTATAGAGCCAAAAAGATTAGAATTATGTTGATGTCCCAATATTTATGGACCTGACTGTATATATATACACACACAATAAATAATGTATGGATATTTGTATTTCTCCACAACAATATGAGCTTTACTTTAAAATGCACTACAGTGGTCCTTTAATACAAATTATACTTACAACTGTGACAATGCCCTTGTGTTGGTACATTGCAATTAAACACGGTTTTGAAGATTTTACTGGAAAGGAAAATGTATTGCACAGTTGTAGTATAAAGTTATAAATTGGAATATAACCACAGAAGATATTTTTGCAATCACAAGAAAACCGACAAAAGTCCAGTCTCATATAGCTATTTTAGCAAGTTACATTTATACAGGCTTGCTTATTCTTATCAGTTCTAATAAAAACTAAATTGTCTCCTTTGTCTTTCCAATGTCCTTTTCATGCCTATATATAATCATTTCAGATTATAGTACTGAAGCAGCCTCAAAATCCATAAATGCAAGTAGCTATTTCCTTAATACAAATAATCACTCTGATAGTATAAATAATGACTCTGAGCTCAATTGATCTCTCAATCCATGATAAACCTAGCCACACTTTTCTTCATTCTCGCTAAGAAGCCAGGTCAATAGTCATATAGCTTTTAAACTCTCTTAGGCTGTGATTTTTATTACATATTTTACTAATGAATTTTTGTAAGTTTACGGAAGGAAATGGAAAAGTACTGTTGGTACAGAGGGATAATAACCATGATATACAAAGATTTGAGACTCTTCAAAAGTTGCCCATCCGGATTTTTCTTGCTGCTCCATTGACTCCAACTGAGCATCAGAGATAATGAATATTATAAATATTCATCCATTTAATACATTGTATAAATGGTATTTTACTGTAAATATTGTATAATTGGTTTAATGATTGTATGTATATGTGCTCATATTGCACTATAGAGGTGAGGCTTGTAATGAATTATATGGTCAGAGGCATTTTGATTTTGTAGTAATGGTTGCTTGTAGGACAGGAATGCATAGGTGGAATAAGTTGCAGTATTTCAGGAGAATGCATGTAACTCCATTTGTAACTACTCTGATCAAGCACTATATGCCTTTTTTGTTCCTATTTATTCCACTCTAGGAAACTCAGATGAACAGTAGGTGGATCTCAGAGTGGCAGTCCTGTGGTCCATAGGGTCACAGAGAGTCAGACACAACTGAATAACTAAACAACAACAAAAATCCTATGGTAACTCAGCCTCATTACCGACTTGAAAAGTGAAACATCATTTAAAGTTTGCACATTGGAAGTGAAGCAAATGCAGTCTGGTCTATTTTTATTTATGTTTTAATTAGTTAAACAAAGATATTTCATATTTTTTATATTTTTGTATATTTTAAATGAGAGGTTAAAGAGCCACTGGTGCCTCTTAAATTAGATTTATTGAATTCACTTGATAAAACAACAGTAGCAATGCATTTATAGGTACCAATTCACCTTCATAGCTTCAGTCATTCCGCTGCTTGTAAAGCTTTGCAGAACACTGTTTTTCATCCGTGGAGCATACATTGTCATAAAGTGTCTATGTGTCATCTTGATGTAGCTAATTAGAGTGCTCTGTTATCTGGTCCATGCAGCTGATTGTTTGTCACTTGGGCTGATTAAACACAAATCCATTCACTTTGCAAACTGGCCACATGAAGCCGATCATTGACTCCGTGGCCAAGCCTTCATCCTTGTTATGTATGCAACTGCTTGTGGAAAGACTTGCAGCATTAATAGTTTGCACAGTATATGTACAGCATAATGCTGTAAATGCATGATAAATACAGGCTTAAAGGCATATCTAAGTATAAAACATTATATCTTACATTTGAAAATTATAGTAAACACCCCCTCAAATCCAGGCTAAATTAGCATAAAATTCATGATTTGTTTAGGCTAATTAGGAGGAAGCACTGGCAGCTGAAATATTGTGTCAAACTCTGGGGTTCCTATTTGTGCTGTAAAGCAGCCTGGAATATGTAGTGTGGCACCTAGTTAGACATGAATTTTCATATAAGAGGCTCTCTGTGCAGCACATTCACATTCACAGGTTGTCCTTTCCTTCCTCTCTCTGTTTGTCAGAGCTAAGCAGCAGCTGAGCCTACTTGTGCCATTACCACACCTGAAGGTTGTTCATTTCCTGCATCGACTACTGCAGTGTGATTTTTTTTCTCTCTTTCACTCACTCACCTCTCACTCTCTCTGGTGACAGCTGCAAGTCTCGCACACACACAGCAGCTCTGTGTGTGCGGATCTCTGGTGGGGACTGGGGCTTGACATGCACAGCAGACACAGGAAGCAAGTGGGTGGGTCACATTTCAGCAGTGACTTTGGGTCTGACATCAGTGCTCTCCTCTTGGCTAAGGAAGACACAGTCGGTGAATAATGGGTTAAAATTGGTTCCCAAATGCGCCATACTGATTGTGGGGGACCAGGTTTCTGTGTAGGCACCCCGGGGGCTGTCAACATGATCATTAGAGGGATTTTTAGATATTAATAAAAATAAAATATGTTTTGAAATGTGCTGCATATATCAAGGATGCTTTTTGCCTAAGGGTTGCAGAAATGTATTAATCCAGCTAACTTAGATATGCTTTTAAATATATTGTTATAAGAGAAGTAAAGCGCTGAAATTCTTTAGGCGGTAGGCTGATCAGCACTATAACATCAATATTGTGTTAAAGCAAGGTTTTTTCATAGGTTTTTTTAAGCAAATAAGCACTGGGCTGCCCTTTATGGTCCTGTATAGCTTGTGTCTCATATAAATACATATACACATATATTTTCTTCTTTATCAAAGAAGTAACTAAAATAAATATGTGACAAATAATTCTTATATGCCATCCTTCTTAGTTTGCATTTTGATTGTTGCAATCTGATTTTCATAAACTGTGTTGCAAATCAAGACATTTTAGGAAATATTCTACTAGCACTAAAATGCTAAATGAAGATCCTGCAGGATATACTGAAATGTAAATTTCCATCCACATGTAATACATGTAAGGTCGGGTGGATTTAGGATATATTGTTTGTGTTTCACTTGGTTATGTGGCATTTAACAGACTAATAAGTAATATGTCATTAATGGAATTTAATTGTTTGTCAACACTTGTAAATATCTGCATTTTCTTTATACACTCATTTTCAATTGTCCTTGGTCCGCATCATTTTTTACAACTTGACTACATGCAAGGTCAGGGTAAATGAGAGGCAATCCTAAAAAGATAAGAGCTGACAGGAAATGTAAGCAGTAGCAAATAATATAAATAATCTGCTGGTAGTGATAATAGAAATGTCAAGAAAACAGGAATTATCTTATGTGTGAGGAATCTTCCTTGCGTTTAGTGTATACACATTGAAAATGGCCATTGGAAAAGCAATAGTTTTAAAATGCAAGCTATTAAAATAAAAGATACCCTGAAATAATGGTCAATAACGGTTATATTCCTCTAATTGGAAAAGACATATTGTCTCACAGAGAGTTAAATAAAGGGTGTAAATAGTAAATAATTCAGTCATAACTCCCTATTTTAATACAGTTAACACTGACAGATTTGATCAATAAGTTGATCTTAATACACTCCAATAAACACAAACCACAATATTAGATTGAGCTGGAGATTGCCTAAAGAGTTAATCATTTTCATTTACTGTAGAAACTATTAAAGCTTCAGGTTATTTTTAAGACCACAAACCAATAAAGATTTATATGAAAACCTCAGTTTAAATTATTACATGAAAACATCAATTTCAGTAAACTCCCTAGGGACAGCTTCAAGGACGCACTTGCTAGTTTGTTCATCATGTTGGGAAAAAAAAGTTGGCGGTATTCAATACTGAACTTTATATACACATTTTTCTTTAGCATTTCCTTGCTCGATAAGCAGAAAGCATCAATTTAAAGCATAAAAAATATATGATTTTTGTGCTAATTATGGTGTGTTTTTTAGAAACAAAAAATATATATATAATTGATAAGAAGACTTGCAAGTAAATTAAATATATTAATGTTATTTTTTGTAGATTTAAGCTGCAATACAGCAAGAGTTTTGTTTTCTATAATTAGCAAAAATTAACCTAGTACCAAAGCTATTACTTTAAAAATGATCTATTCTTTTCAATAATCAGAACCAGGAAGACATTGCCAGCATACCTCTTGTCTGGTTCCACTTATATCAGACTAACCGCACAGCAGTGATTTCATTCAAAAATGCAAATTTATGTCCGTCCCCACTCTCATAAATTATTTTACAGTAACCTTCACTAAGTTTGGTAAAAGAACCAAATAGATACTAATATATTAGTATTAGTGCTACTCCCACTAAAATATATATAATTTATTTCTATTTACAGGGCAGACAATGGGATCCATTGTGTACATATTGGCTTCAATTAATTTTATGAAGGAATATAGGTCCCATTTAAATCTTTTCGTAGCGGATTTATATGTCAAGTTGACATGTAAATCTCTACGTAGCAACTCCAATCAACAAAAATTCAGTGCTATGTGAAGACTGCAATGAATAGTGTAAACAAACATACATTGTCTAGTTAGGTGTTGCCACTCCATAGAAATTCTGACCAAGCCTATTCCAATCAGAGATACAAGAGCTTCACGTTAGGAACTGTACGTAAGGCATTACGTGAGCTGATTTTCCTCTACAATCTTACGTTTACTGAATGCCACTTGAAGAGAGAGTACTGTAAAATAAATGTTTTTTAATGCAGAATAATGATTAGTTTAAACATTCTTATGGGTGCATATGTTGCAAACTAACCACATTACAGTATAGGGTAGTATGATGTGTGAGTCTGCAAACATCTATGAATATCAATTATTGTCAATAATACACGTCAACATTACTTATGTCAACTGCAATGGTAATACTGATTTCAGTACACAAGATGTTAATAGAAATACAGAAAGCCACATGACCTACAACAGGTAGTGTAATGCATTGCCTATAAAAAGGCTGGCCACACCCCAAACACTAGTCATTGCCAACATGGATCCAGAGCACATCAAAGTACTGAGAGCATTTATTAATGTCATATTGATGGTAGGTATGCTTTGTACACAAGACTGTTGCATGTTAGACATCAGGGTGTGATAATGGTTAGCCTGAGGCATGAAAGTCTTTGGCAGTAAATGTGGGTTAAAAGGGGCCTGTAATCCAAGCTGGAGGTGAATCTCAACAGGCAAATGACAATATAGCACAGGCCATGCACAGGGGTATGTTAGTGGAGCAGGTAAGGGACAGAGTTTCAGTGACATAGGGACAGGGGATATAGGGGCACATGCTGACAATGAGGATTGCATTTATGTGGATGCTCATCAGCCCAAGGAGGCTGGGGGCGGCAGCAGCATAAGACTCTGGAGGCTGTGGAGAGGCAGGCGGAGCCCTAGGAGACTTACCTCCATCTAATACTGGGTACACCTGTCCTGTTAATTCCCCACCATTGCTGTTGTGCATGTGGGAGTATGTATAAATATATTGCGACAGATTCACTGTCACGCTCAGCATCCATGCCTTAGTTTCCGGCAAAATGGAGGATGCAGGAGCCCTTTAAATGTTTCACCAAGTTTTTACTGTAAATTTGTCAGCATACAACAGAAATAAACATTGAAAATAAAGACCTAGCTTCTCGAAGTGCTGACTAGACTTTGAGTGTAGTTCCCTGACTGCAAAACAATAGTCTAAGAAAACAGTCCAAAAATACAGGCATGCACACTTGCCTGGTTTAGAAATCCACTTTCCTTGTATAATCCCAGGCGACTCTGGAAATTCACCCTTTCTGGGTGAACACCTTCAGGGTATTGTAAATCACAGTAGCTTTCAATCTGCAGCTCTGTATCTTTACTGCTTCTCAGAGCAATCTTCAAACAAATCTCTCTTCTGAATGTAGCACTCTAACTCTTCGGAACTCTATCCTGACCCACTGCTGGTTTGCTTAGTGGCCCCTTTAAAGCAGCTCCCAGCTGGACCTGATTACTTCTCAGGTTTAACTCCACACCTCCTGATGTGAGTATCGCTTCAGAGATTTGTACTCTCTCTAGTACTGCGTGTCCACACTGGCCTCTGTGGGGCAGACTATTACAATATATATATATATATATATATATATATATATATATATGTATATATATATATATATATATATATATATATATATATATATACACAGTATGAACATATGTTCAAAACACAATACAATTAACAAATAATCCACATATTATAAGGATCAGAGGAGATCTAAAACGGTTGAACCTGAAGGACTAAAATTCTTTATTCAACCAAAATTACTATGTAACTATGTAAGATGGTAACATGTGATTGGATATTTTAAGGGACCAATGTAATATGCCAACAACAGCACTGTCCAATAATACAATTCTTATTCAATGATTTGAAAAAAAAAGAACAATATTCACTATGAAACTTACTTTCTAAAAGTAGACACATATACTGTAGGTCTCCATCCACTCTAAGGTCAATGGTGGGAAGTAACTTTGTCTAAGAGGCAGTGGTTTTCATGAGCAACAATATTTTGCTGTGGAGGCATCTTATGAATGAGTGTTGGCCTCCTATGTAATCCGATTGATCTTAAAGCTGTGTATATCTGCCTTTCAGCCAGCCTCACCTTCCCCCTTGATGGCATTATCGGGACCTTATCAACTGGAGTCTAATACACAAATCTTTTTCTTTTCTTAAATTTAATATTGAATATTACTATTATAAATAATTACATTGGAGTAAAATTAATTATCAGTTCCTCTTGTTAGGACATTACAGTGGTTTTCTTAAGTATGTAGATGTACAGGTACCATAATTATTACTTTATTTATTTTTAGGATAAGGTAAATTGGATTTAAAATGTGTATCATTTTGGGTACTAACTTACCTAGTTTTTTGCCTCAAAAATATGTTTATGATCCATGATATTCAAGCATGAAATGAAATATGCTTTTGAAATCAAGGTCATGTTATTTGAGCTGATAAAGCAAATGTACATTTTATACTAAAAATGTATCTATATAATCTAAATCTTACATAGTGCATGCATCTCCACAAAATAAAATGTCAGCAGTTTACTATCATATTCTAGTATTAATACATTCACTACTTACCTATAGTCAAAGAAAGCAAATCATCTGTGAAGGAGACTAAGCAATTTCTATCTGGGACTGTTTGAAGCTTCTTGATTGCTTCAGTTAGTTTGTAGTTTGGTACCACTATAAGCCAATATAATTTAATAGGAAAGCAATTTCATATTCTTAATAATATAAACACCTTTGAAAATGAGACACTAGGAATTTACAGATTTAGTTCAGTGTCGATATATAATCATAAAGCAAAAAAATGTGTTTGTCATCTGTTATATTTCCAAAATAATTTACATTATGACTAATGCTTGGTACTTGATGACAAACTATAGAAAATATATCATATTTTATGCTGCATGCAATTTATTTTCTGAACTTAAAATTAGCATGGAGTACTCGAGTAATCAATGCATCTTGTTCTCTTGTGGAGTGCATTACATAGAAGAGAATACATTAAATTTAAAAGGTGAAAGTATGTATTTTTTATTTAATGTTGCTAATTTTAATTTTGCTGTAATGGTATACTGTTAATACCCACTGTAATAAATGGCATGGATTGCCATATATTAAGGTACATTATGCATGTGCTGTGTAATGTAGGGTCAGTAAAACTAACAAATCCCTTTTTTATTTATTTAATGAAAACTTTATTGCATGCTAAATATCAAAATGAGAGTTTTTTTTAATATTACCGAAGAGCTATATTGTATGACCCTTAAAATTCCATTCCTGTAATAGAAATAGTTTAAAATGAACCTTATTAAATAACAGAAAGAAATTGTTACTTTCCAGGCCCCACTCAAAATTGACATTGAGAATAAAATATTATTATATTTAATGTTCTGCAATTATTGCTATGAATGTAAAAACATAAGTTTTATGCAAATAAATAAATTAAATGTAATACAGTAATAATAACCAAATTAAATTAAATTAAATAAAAAAGCGTTGTAAAGATTTACATTTTTATAAGCTCCTCTGTAAGGCCTGTCCATTGAGCTTTTTTGACAATGGTGTAATGCAGAGATTATCTCATCATGAAGTCCCTAATTGATGATCTTCCTTTTTTTAAGGAATATTTTTTTACTTTGGGAAATCTCATAATAAAGACCAGTAGAGGCCATTCTTTTCACTTCTGTACCTTGCTTCAGTCGCAGACTGTTTGTTTTCAGAGATTTCAGAGGATACTCTAGTTCTTTAGCAAAGTGTAGCTCCTCAGAGCTCACATCTCCGGTCCAAAGATTCAGATTACCGTATATACTCGAGTATAAGCTGAGTTTTTCAGCCCTTTTTTTAAGGCTAAAAAGGGCCCCCTCGGCTTATACTCGAGTCACTCCCCCTAGTGTGTCTCTAACCCCCCCGTGTCTCTCTACCCCCCGCCGTGTCTCTCTACGCCCCCCGTGTCTCTCTACCCCCCTGTATCTCTTTCCCTCCCCCCTCCTCCTCATCAACCCCCCTCCTCCTCATCAACCCCCTCCTAAAACCCCCTCCTCACTGTCTCCCCTCTAAATACCTCCCCCTCACTTACCTGCTTCTTCTCCGGCCTCTGCTCCGTCTTGACTCCGGCGAACATGTGACGTCAAATGCGCGCCGCGGCATTAGCATATACCGGGTGCCCGCCCCCGGGATATGCTAATGACGTGGCGCGTGGTGCGCATGTGACGTCACATGTGCACCGGGGTCAAGATGGAGCAGAAGCAGGTAAGTGAGGGGGAGGTATTTAGAGGGGAGACAGTGAGGAGGGGGTTGATGATGAGGAAGAGGGGGTGGAGGGGGTTGATGAGGAGGAGGGAGGTTGAGGAGGGGGGTTGAGGTTGGGGGGAGAGGAGGAGGATGAGGATGGGGGGGTTGAGGAGGGAGGTTGAGGATGGGGGGTTGAGGATGGGGGTTGATGAGGAGGAGGGAGGTTGAGGTTGAGGAGGGGAGTTGAGGTTAAGGGGGGGGTGAGGAGGGGATTGATGAGGAGGAGGGAGGTTGAGGTTGAGGGGGGGTTGAGTTTGAGGGGGGTGAGGAGGGGGATGAGGATGGGGAGGTTGAGGATGGGGGGTTGAGGAGGGGGTTGATGAGGAGGAGGGAGGTTGAGGAGGGGGGTTGAGGTAGATGGGGGTGAGGTGGGGGTTGAGGATGGGGGTTGAGGAGGGGGTTGATGAGGAGGAGGGAGGTTGAGATTGAGGAGGGGGTTGTGGTTGAGGGGGGGTGAGGAGGGGGTTGATGAGGAGGAGGGAGGTTGAGGTTGAGGAGGGAGGTTGAGGTTGAAGGGGGGTGAGGAGGGGGATGAGGATGAGGATGGGGGTTGAGGAGGGGGTTGATGAGGAGGAGGGAGGTTGAGGTTGAGGAGGGGGGTTGAGGGGGGGTGAGGAGGGGGATGAGGATGGGGGGTTGAGGATGGTGGGTTAGAGGATGGGGGTTGAGGATGGGGGTTGAGGATGGGGGGTTGATGTTGAGGAGGGGGGTTGAGGAGGGGTTTGAGAATGAGGATGGGGGGTTGAGGATGAGGATGGGGGGTTGAGGGGGAAGGATGGGGGGTTGAGGGGGGAGGATGAGGATGGAGGTTGAGGAGTGAGGTTGAGGGGGGTTGAGGAGGGAGGATGAGGAGGGAGGTTGAGGAGGGAGGTTGAGGTTGAGGAGGGAGGTTGAGGTTGAGGAGGGGTGAGGACTGGGATTAGGATGGGGGGTTTAGGATGGCGGGATGAGGATGGGGGTTGAGGATGGGGGTTGAGGATGGGGGGTTGATGTTGAGGAGGGGGGTTGAGGAGGGGTTTGAGGATGAGGATGGGGGGTTGAGGATGAGGATGGGGGGTTGAGGGGGGAGGATGGGGGGTTGAGGGGGGAGGATGAAGATGGGGGTTGAGGAGTGAGGTTGAGGGGGGTTGAGGAGGGAGGATGAGGAGGGAGGTTGAGGAGGGAGGTTGAGGAGGGAGGTTGAGGTTGAGGAGGGAGGTTGAGGTTGAGGAGGGGTGAGGAGGGGGATGAGGATGGGGGGTTGAGGATGGCGGGTTGAGGATGGGGGTTGAGGATGGGGGTTGAGGATGGGGAGGATGGGGGGTTGAGAGGGGAGGATGAGGATGGGGGTTGAGGAGTGAGGTTAAGGGGGGTTGAGGAGGGAGGATGAGGAGGGAGGTTGAGGAGGGAGGTTGAGGTTGAGGAGGGAGGTTGAGGTTGAGGAGGGAGGTTGAGGTTGAGGAGGGGTGAGGAGGGGGATGAGGATGGGGGGTTGAGGATGGCGGGTTGAGGATGGGGGTTGAGGATGGGGGTTGAGGATGGGGGTTGAGGATGGGGGGTTGATGTTGAGGAGGGGGTTGAGGTTGAGGGGGGTTGAGGAGGGGTTTGAGGATGAGGATGGGGGGTTGAGGGGGGAGGATGGGGGGTTGAGGGGGGAGGATGGGGGGTTGAGGGGGGAGGATGAGGATGGGGTTGAGGAGTGAGGTTGAGGGGGGTTGAGGAGGAAGGATGAGGAGGGAGGTTGAGGAGGGAGGTTGAGGTTGAGGAGGGAGGTTGAGGTTGAGGAGGGAGGTTGAGGTTGAGGAGGGGTGAGGAGGGGGATGAGGATGGGGGGTTGAGGATGGCGGTTTGAGGATGGGGGTTGAGGATGGGGTTGAGGATGGGGGGTTGATGTTGAGGAGGGGTGAGGAGGGGGATGAGGATGGGGGGTTGAGGATGGCTGTTTGAGGATGGGGGTTGAGGATGGGGTTGAGGATGGGGGGTTGATGTTGAGGAGGGGGGTTGAGGTTGAGGGGGGTTGAGGAGGGGTTTGAGGTTGAGGATGGGGGGTTGAGGATGAGGATGGGGGGTTGAGGGGGGAGGATGGGGGGTTGAGGAGGGAGGTAGAGGATGGGGGTTGAGGAGTGAGGTTGAGGGGGGTTGAGGAGAGAGGATGAGGAGGGAGGTTGAGGAGGGAGGTTGATGTTGAGGAGGGAGGTTGAGGTTGAGGAGGGAGGTTGAGGATGAGGAGGGCGGTTGAGGTTGAGGAGGGGGGTTGAGGTTGAGGATGAGGGGGGAGGTTGAGGATGAGGAGGGAGGTTGAGGATGAGGAGGGAGGTTGAGGAGTGGGGTGGGGGGTGGGGGATGAGGATGGGGGGGTTGAGGAGGGGGGTTGAGGATGGGGGTTGATGAGGAGGAGGGAGGTTGAGGTTGAGGAGGGGGGTTGAGGTTAAGGGGGGGTGAGGAGGGGATTGATGAGGAAAAGGGAGGTTGAGGTTGAGGGGGGGTTGAGGTTGAGGGGGGTGAGGAGGGGGATGAGGATGGGGGGTTGAGGATGGGGGGTTGAGGAGGGGGTTGATGAGGAAAAGGGAGGTTGAGGTTGAGGAGGGGGGTTGAGGTAGATGGGGGTGAGGTGGGGGTTGAGGATGGGGGTGAGGATGGGGGTTGAGGAGGGGGTTGATGAGGAGGAGGGAGGTTGAGATTGAGGAGGGGGGTTGTGGTTGAAGGGGGGTGAGGAGGGGGTTGATGAGGAGGAGGGAGGTTGAGGTTGAGGAGGGATGTTGAGGTTGAGGGGGGGGTGAGGAGGGGGATGAGGATGAGGATGGGGTGTTGAGGAGGGGGTTGATGAGGAGGAGGGAGGTTGAGGTTGAGGAGGGGGGTTGAGGTTGAGGGGGGGTGAGGAGGGGGATGAGGATGGGGGTTGAGGATGGTGGGTTGAGGATGGGGGTTGAGGATGGGGGTTGAGGATGGGGGGTTGATGTTGAGGAGGGGGGTTGAGGTTGAGGGGGGTTGAGGAGGGGTTTGAGAATGAGGATGGGGGGTTGAGGATGAGGATGGGGGGTTGAGGGGGGAGGATGGGGGTTGAGGGGGGAGGATGAGGATGGGGGTTGAGGAGTGAGGTTGAGGGGGGTTGAGGAGGGAGGATGAGGAGGGAGGTTGAGGAGGGAGGTTGAGGAGGGAGTTTGAGGAGGGGTGAGGAGGGGGATTAGGATGGGGGGTTGAGGATGGTAGGTTGAGGATGGGGGTTGAGGATGGGGGGTTGATGTTGAGGAGGGGGGTTGAGGTTGAGGGGGGTTGAGGAGGGGTTTGAGGATGAGGATGGGGGTTGAGGATGAGGATGGGGGGTTGTTGGGGGGAGGATGGGGGGTTGAGGGGGGAGGATGAGGATGGGGGTTGAGGAGTGAGGTTGAGGGGGTTGAGGAGGGAGGATGAGGAGGGAGGTTGAGGAGGGAGGTTGAGGTTGAGGAAGGAGGTTGAGGTTGAAGAGGGGTGAGGAGGGGCATGAGGATGGGGGGTTGAGGATGGTGGGTTGAGGATGGGGGTTGAGGATGGGGGGTTGATGTTGAGAAGGGGGGTTGAGGTTGAGGGGGGTTGAGGAGGGGTTTAAGGATGAGGATGGGGGGTTGAGGGGGGAGGATGGGGGGTTGAGGGGGGAGGATGAGGATGGGGGTTGAGGAGTGAGGTTGAGGTTGAGGAGGGGTGAGGAGGGGGATGAGGATGGGGGGTTGAGGATGGCGGGTTGAGGATGGGGTTGAGGATGGGGGTGGATGTTGAGGAGGGGGGTTGAGGTTGAGGGGGGTTGAGGAGGGGTTTGAGGATGAGGATGGGGGGTTGAGGATGAGGATAGGGGGTTGAGGGGGGAGGATGGGGGGTTGAGGGGGGAGGATGAGGATGGGGGTTGAGGAGTGAGGTTGAGGGGGGTTGAGGAGGGAGGATGAGGAGGGAGGTTGAGGAGGGAGGTTGAGGTTGAGGAAGGAGGTTGAGGTTGAGGAGGGGTGAGGAGGGGGATGAGGATGGGGGGTTGAGGATGGCGGGTTGAGGATGGGGGTGTAGGATGGGGGGTTGAAGTTGAGGAGGAGGGATGAGGTTGAGGGGGGTTGAGGAGGGGTTTGAGGATGAGGATGGGGGTTTGAGGATGAGGATGGGGGGTTGAGGGGGGAGGATGGGGGGTTGAGAGGGGAGGATGAGGAGGGAGGTTGAGGAGGGAGGTTGAGGTTGAGGAGGGTGGTTGAGGTTGAGGAGGGAGGTTGAGGTTGAGCAGGGGTGAGGAGGGGGATGAGGATGGGGGGTTGAGGATGGCGGGTTGAGGATGGGGGTTGAGGATGGGGGTTGAGGATGGGGGTTTGATGTTGAGGAGGGGGGGTTGAGGTTGAGGGGGGCTGAGGAGGGGTTTGAGGATGAGGATGGGGGGTTGAGGATGAGGATGGGGGGTTGAGGGAGGAGGATGGGGGGTTGAGGGGGGAGGATGAGGATGGGGGTTGAGGAGTGAGGTTGAGGGGGGTTGAGGAGGGAGGATGAGGAGGGAGGTTGAGGAGGGAGGTTTAGGAGGGAGGTTGAGGTTGAGGAGGGAGGTTGAGGTTGAGGAGGGGTGAGGAGGGGGATGAGGATGGGGGGTTGAGGATGGTGGGTTGAGGATGGGGGTTGAGGATGGGGGTTGAGGATGGGGGGTTGATGTTGAGGAGGGAGGTTGAGGTTGAGGGGGGTTGAGGAGGGGTTTGAGGATGAGGATGGGGGGTTGAGGATGAGGATGGGGGGTTGAGGGGGGAGGATGGGGGTTGAGGGGGGAGGATGAGGATGGGGGTTGAGGAGTGAGGTTGAGGGGGGTTGAGGAGGGAGGATGAGGAGGGAGGTTGAGGAGGGAGGTTGAGGAGGGAGTTTGAGGAGGGGTGAGGAGGGGGATTAGGATGGGGGGTTGAGGATGGTAGGTTGAGGATGGGGGTTGAGGATGGGGGTTGAGGATGGGGGGTTGATGTTGAGGAGGGGGGTTGAGGTTGAGGGGGGTTGAGGAGGGGTTTGAGGATGAGGATGGGGGTTGAGGATGAGGATGGGGGGTTGTTGGGGGGAGGATGGGGGGTTGAGGGGGGAGGATGAGGATGGGGGTTGAGGAGTGAGGTTGAGGGGGGTTGAGGAGGGAGGATGACGAGGGAGGTTGAGGAGGGAGGTTGAGGTTGAGGAAGGAGGTTGAGGTTGAAGAGGGGTGAGGAGGGGCATGAGGATGGGGGGTTGAGGATGGTGGGTTGAGGATGGGGGTTGAGGATGGGGGGTTGATGTTGAGGAGGGGGGTTGAGGTTGAGGGGGGTTGAGGAGGGGTTTAAGGATGAGGATGGGGGGTTGAGGGGGGAGGATGGGGGGTTGAGGGGGGAGGATGAGGATGGGGGTTGAGGAGTGAGGTTGAGGTTGAGGAGGGGTGAGGAGGGGGATGAGGATGGGGGGTTGAGGATGGCGGGTTGAGGATGGGGTTGAGGATGGGGGTGGATGTTGAGGAGGGGGGTTGAGGTTGAGGGGGGTTGAGGAGGGGTTTGAGGATGAGGATGGGGGGTTGAGGATGAGGATGGGGGGTTGAGGGGGGAGGATGGGGGGTTGAGGGGGGAGGATGAGGATGGGGGTTGAGGAGTGAGGTTGAGGGGGGTTGAGGAGGGAGGATGAGGAGGGAGGTTGAGGAGGGAGGTGGAGGTTGAGGAGGGAGGTTGAGGTTGAGGAAGGAGGTTGAGGTTGAGGAGGGGTGAGGAGGGGGATGAGGATGGGGGGTTGAGGATGGCGGGTTGAGGATGGGGGTGTAGGATGGGGGGTTGATGTTGAGGAGGAGGGATGAGGTTGAGGGGGGTTGAGGAGGGGTTTGAGGATGAGGATGGGGGTTTGAGGATGAGGATGGGGGGTTGAGGGGGGAGGATGGGGGGTTGAGAGGGGAGGATGAGGAGGGAGGTTGAGGAGGGAGGTTGAGGTTGAGGAGGGTGGTTGAGGTTGAGGAGGGAGGTTGAGGTTGAGCAGGGGTGAGGAGGGGGATGAGGATGGGGGGTTGAGGATGGCGGGTTGAGGATGGGGGTTGAGGATGGGGGTTGAGGATGGGGGTTTGATGTTGAGGAGGGGGGTTGAGGTTGAGGGGGGCTGAGGAGGGGTTTGAGGATGAGGATGGGGGGTTGAGGATGAGGATGGGGGGTTGAGGGAGGAGGATGGGGGGTTGAGGGGGGAGGATGAGGATGGGGGTTGAGGAGTGAGGTTGAGGGGGGTTGAGGAGGGAGGATGAGGAGGGAGGTTGAGGAGGGAGGTTTAGGAGGGAGGTTGAGGTTGAGGAGGGAGGTTGAGGTTGAGGAGGGGTGAGGAGGGGGATGAGGATGGGGGGTTGAGGATGGCGGGTTGAGGATGGGGGTTGAGGATGGGGGTTGAGGATGGGGGGTTGATGTTGAGGAGGGGGGTTGAGGTTGAGGGGGGCTGAGGAGGGGTTTGAGGATGAGGATGGGGGGTTAAGGATGAGGATGGGGGGTTGAGGGGGGAGGATGGGGGGTTGAGGGGGGAGGATGAGGATGGGGGTTGAGGAGTGAGGTTGAGGGGGGTTGAGGAGGGAGAATAAGGAGGGAGGTTGAGGAGGGAGGTTGAGGTTGAGGAGGGAGGTTGAGGTTGAGGAGGGAGGTTGAGGTTGAGGAGGGGTGAGGAGGGGGATGAGGATGGGGGGTTGAGGATGGCGGGTTGAGGATGGGGGTTGAGGATGGGGGTTGAGGATGGGGGGTTGATGTTGAGGAGGGGGGTTGAGGTTGAGGGGGGCTGAGGAGGGGTTTGAGGATGAGGATGGGGGGTTGAGGGGGGAGGATGGGGGGTTGAGGGGGGAGGATGAGGATGGGGGTTGAGGAGTGAGGTTGAGGGGGGTTGAGGAGGGAGGATGAGGAGGGAGGTTGAGGAGGGAGGTTGAGGTTGAGGAGGGAGGTTGAGGTTGAGGAGGGAGGTTGAGGTTGAGGAGGGAGGTTGAGGATGAGGAGGGCGGTTGGGGTTGAGGAGGGGGGTTGAGGTTGAGGAGGGGGTTTGAGGATGAGGGGGGAGGTTGAGGATGAGGAGGGAGGTTGAGGAGTGGGGTGGAGGAGGGTGATAAGGGAGGGTGGAAGAGACACAGGGAAGGGAGAGGGGAGAAGAGACACAGGGAAGGGAGAGGGGAGAAGAGACACAGGGAAGGCAGAGGGGAGAAGAGACACGGGAGAGGGAGGGGGGACACAGGGGGCAGCACATTTCCCACCCTCGGCTTATACTCGAGTCACTCATTTTACCCAGTATTTTGTGGTAAAATAGGTGCCTCGGCTTATACTTGGGTCGGCTTATACTTGAGTATATACGGTAGAGGGGTAAATGCAAAGAGACTTACGGACCGAGCAGTTTTAATAAATGTTTATAGAAATGAAAAGTCATATATATATATATATATATATATATATATATATATATATATATATATGTAATAGAATATATAAATCACATATAATAGTTATCAAACTGAAAGTCGTTGTCGCGCTTTGCAAAGTGAGGGACGCAGTTCGGACCGCATTTGCGGAGGAGGAGGCCCTACGGCGCCTCACTCACGGTTAAAAAAAACCCAGAGAAGCAAGACTTTGAAAAAAAACAACCACGACGCAATGGTTGTCGTGTAATAACTAAATACGGACTTACACAAAAAATAAGAGCCACAGGACGTAGAAAAAAAAATTACGACCTCTCAAAAATACAAAAATAACAGGCATAACACGGACATCCACAAACAACAAAAACACTTCAATATAAAAAATAAATATACACACAGCATGGGGGCAGCCACAACATCTGCCAGTGAGGTTGACCCCTAATAAGAGTCGAATTTAAGGAGTTTTGGAACTTGAAAATCGCCTAAGCGAGAAAAAACATGGTGGCTGAAAAAATTAAAACGAGGCTTCACAACCCAAAACCCACAAATAACAGCCAAGCACGTACGACTATTGACAAGGACGTACGAGGTACAAAATGCTAAATTACGAGGTTGCAAAAATACGAACTTTAACGGCCGTAGCGCGCAAAACAGTACACACAGCAAGAAGGGACAGCCAGGACGTCTGGGAGTCAGGTTGCACGCAAATTTAAGTCCAATTTACAGAGTTTAACCACTCGAAAATCCCCTAAGCGAGAGCAAAAATGGCAGCCGAAACAAACGAAAACGAGGCAACAGGACCCCTAAACCCGTAAAACACCGCCAGGCACATACGACTTTTACACAAACCCGTACGAGCTACCAAATACACTATTAGCAAGGACGCAAAATCATCCACACCCGCGTACCACATACACAATCGCCGCCATTTTTCAACACTAACTTACAAACGGTTTCCCTTCACGCATGCAGCCTATATACACTACACACTGCACACATTGCTGACACTTACACCTCAGCAACAGTGTAATTCTACATTGTATGCTGCAGTAACAGATTGTTAGCTCTTCAGCATATTGCTTGCTGCATATATTAATTACAATTACGTAAAGTATATTAATTTATAATTTTAATAATTCATTAATTAGCATTAAATACATATACAGAAGAAAAAAACACACCACAAGATCGCAATAAACAACAAAGGCCTCACAAGGAGCACAACAGTGCTCAGAGGACACAAAGTACACAAGGGGAGAGGCATGCAATGAGTGCCAAAAGATCAGAACAGACCTTACAATGAGTGCAAAAATACACCACCCGAGAGGCTCGCAATGAGCGCCCAAGGTACTCACACGACCAAAACACTTACTTTCTGTGGCAAACAGCATTACCTGTCTTACAATTTTATTGCCCCGTTATTTTATGACGGGCAAGTCACTAGTATATCACATATAATAGTTGTAAAACTATGAATCGTCGTCACGCGTAGCGAGGGACGCAGTTTGGTCTGCAAATGCGGGCCCTCGCAAAGCGAGTTGCCGCATTTGCGGAAGGTGGAGGCTTTAAGGTGCATGATTTTGGAACAACACAACCCTGCATAATCCTTAACTTGCAGCAAGCACTTTGTCCTACGCCGCCTCAAAACACTAACAACACAACATTTCCTACGGCGCCTTAAAACACCATACAAAACTCCCGCACACACCTTAACTCGCAGCTACTGGGAGTGCAGAATTATTAGGCAAGTTGTATTTTTGAGGATTAATTTTATTATTGAACAACAACCATGTTCTCAATGAACCCAAAAAACTCATTAATATCAAAGCTGAATATTTTTGGAAGTAGTTTTTAGTTTGTTTTTAGTTTTAGCTATTTTAGGGGGATATCTGTGTGTGCAGGTGACTATTACTGTGCATAATTATTAGGCAACTTAACAAGAAACAAATATATACCCATTTCAATTATTTATTTTTACCAGTGAAACCAATATAACATCTGAACATTCACAAATATACATTTCTGACATTCAAAAACAAAACAAAAACAAATTAGTGACCAATATAGCCACCTTTCTTTGCAAGGACACTCAAAAGCCTGCCATCCATGGATTCTGTCAGTGTTTTGATCTGTTCACCATCAACATTGCGTGCAGCAGCAAGCACAGCCTCCCAGACACTGTTCAGAGAGGTGTACTGTTTTCCCTCCTTGTAAATCTCACATTTGATGATGGACCACAGGTTCTCAATGGGGTTCAGATCAGGTGAACAAGGAGGCCATGTCATTAGATTTTCTTCTTTTATACCCTTTCTTGCCAGCCACGCTGTGGAGTACTCGGACGCGTGTGATGGAGCATTGTCCTGCATGAAAATCATCTTTTTCTTGAAGGTTGCAGACTTCTTCCTGTACCACTGCTTGAAGAAGGTGTCTTCCAGGAACTGGCAGTAGGACTGGGAGTTGAGCTTGACTCCATCCTCAACCCGAAAAGGCCCCACAAGCTCATCTTTGATAATACCAGCCCAAACCAGTACTCCACCTCCACCTTGCTGGCGTCTGAGTCGGACTGGAGCTCTCTGCCCTTTACCAATCCAGCCACGGGCCCATCCATCTGGCCCATCAAGACTCACTCTCATTTCATCAGTCCATAAAACCTTAGAAAAATCAGTCTTGAGATATTTCTTGGCCCAGTCTTGACGTTTCAGCTTGTGTGTCTTGTTCAGTGGTGGTCGTCTTTCAGCCTTTCTTACCTTGGCCATGTCTCTGAGTATTGCACACCTTGTGCTTTTGGGCACTCCAGTGATATTGCAGCTCTGAAATATGGCCAAACTGGTGGCAAGTGGCATTGTGGCAGCTGCACGCTTGACTTTTCTCAGTTCATGGGCAGTTATTTTGCGCCTTGGTTTTTCCACACGCTTCTTGCGACCCTGTTGACTATTTTGAATGAAACGATTGATTGTTCGATGATCACGCTTCAGAAGCTTTGCAATTTTAAGAGTGCTGCATCCCTCTGCAAGATATCTCACTATTTTTGACTTTTCTGAGCCTGTCAAGTCCTTCTTTTGACCCATTTTGCCAAAGGAAAGGAAGTTGCCTAATAATTATGCACACCTGATATAGGGTGTTGATGTCATTAGACCACACCCCTTCTCATTACAGAGATGCACATCACCTAATATGCTTAATTGGTAGTAGGCTTTCGAGCCTATACAGCTTGGAGTAAGACAACATGCATAAAGAGGATGATGTGGTCAAAATACTAATTTGCCTAATAATTCTGCACTCCCTGTATTTACTTCTACAGTGCTTCAAACAAACCCACAAAACTCCCACGCACAAACCTTAAGCCGCAGCACTTACTCCTACTGCGCCACACACCACCAGACAAAACTCGCAGCACTTAGCCCATCAAACATGACGACCGCGGGACTTAAAAAAACAAAACAATTACGACTCCAAATACGAGCTGTAACACTTAGAAAAACCCCAATACGAGTCGTAAAAATACAAACTTAGCAGCCGACACGCGCAAACCAAAAACCAGTAAAAACGCACTAAATATACCAGAAAAAAAATACAAACACATCACACAGAGCATGGGGCAACAGCCAGGATGTCTGTCAGTGAGCTAGAGCGTGAATTTAACTCGAATTAGATGATTTTCGCCACTCGAAAATCGCCTAAGCGAGGAAAAAATGAAAATGAGGCTACATGACCGTGAAGTGCGCAAAACATAGCCTGCCATGTAGCAGTTTGACAAGGCACGTACGAGATAGTACAACGGAATGTTACTAAAGACGGAAAACTATTTCGCTGCGCAAAACACATACAATATCGCCGCCATTTTACGACCATCTACACAATAACGCATCTGAAATGGTGGCTTTTCTGCCTAAACTAACGGTTCTGGCTCGTGCACGCAACCTATATATAGGGCACGCTTGCCACACTGCTGACACTTCTCCTCAGGTGCTGACATGACATTTTCTGCTGCTTGAAAATTCAAAGAGATTGTTAGCTCTTCAGGATAATGATTGCTTGCTATTTATTATAAATAGGTAAAGTACCGTATATACTTGAGTATAAGCCGAGGCACCTATTTTACCACAAAATACTGGGTAAAATGAGTGACTCGAGTATAAGCCGAGGGTGGGAAATGTGCTGCCCCCTGTGTCCGTCTTGTGCCCTCTGTGTCCCCCTCTTGTGTGCCCTTTTCTTGTGTCCCCCTCTCCCTTCCCTGTGTCTCTTCTCCCCTCTCCCTTCCCTGTGTCTCTTCCCCCTCTCCCTTCCCTGTGTCTCTTCCCCCTTCTCCCTTCCCTGTGTCTCTTCCCCCCTCCTCATTCTCAACCTCCCTCCTCAACCCCACTCCTCATCCTCAACCTCCCTCCTCATCCTCATCCTCCCTCCTCAACCCCCCCTTCTCAACCTCAACCCCCCTCCTCAACCCCCTCCTCAACCTCCCTCCTCATCCTCAACCTCCCTCCTCATCCTCAACCCCCTCCTCAACCTCCCTCCTTGACCTCAACCCCCCTCCTCATCCTCCCTCCTCATCCTCAACCTCCCTCCTCATCCTCAACCTCCCTCCTCAACCTCCCTTCTCATCCTCAACCTCAACCTCCCTCCTCAACCCCCCTCCTCAACCTCAACCCCCTCCTCAACCTCCCTCCTCAACCTCAACCCTCCTCCTCAACCCCCCTCCTCAACCTCAACCCCCCTCTTCAACCTCCCTCCTAATCCTCAACCCCCCCTCCCCATTCTAAACCCCCCTTCCTCATTCTCCCCCTCTCCCTTTCCCCTCACTTACTTGCATCTGAAGCTTCTGCTCCGGCCTCCGGCACCCGGTATATGCTAATGACGTGACATCACATGCGCGCCACGTCAAGACGCCGGAAGGAGCGGAGGTCAGATCAGAAGCTTCAGATGCAGGTAAGTGAGGGGAAAGGGAGAGGGGGAGGTATTTAGAGGGGTAGAATGAGGAGGGGGGTTTAGAATGATGGGGGGGTTGAAGATGAGGAGGGGGGAGGGAAAGAGACACGGGGGGTGTAGAGAGACACAGGGGGGTTAGAGAGACACGGGGGGGAGGGGGAGAGTGATTCGAGTATAAGCCGAGGGAGCCCTTTTTAGCCTTAAAAAAAGGGTTGAAAAACTTGGCTTATACTCGAGTATATACGGTATATTAATTAATTTATTAATTACAATAAAAGATTAATAAAAAAAAAATACATTACTAAATTTTTCAATATCTGTACTTTAGCACAGTATTAATCATTAACCATTTCAAATATGTGTATTAATTGATTCATTTATTTTTAATGGACATTAATTTATTAATTATTAATTATTTTAAAAAATGTATACCATTGTCACTACCTTTACTTTATAATTACATTATTGATTAACTATATTTATTTGTAATATATTTAGTACTTGATTCATTAGTAGTGATGTCGAATTTCAAAACCCACAGGGACTCTTTCTGGCCACAATAGTGATGGGAAAGTTGTTTCAAGGGGACTATCACCTGGACTGTGGCATGCCGGAGGGGGATCCATGGCAAAACTCCCAAGGAAAATTACATAGTTGATGCAGAGTCTGGTTTTAAGCCATAAAGGGCATAAATCACCTAACATTCCTAAATTGTTTGGAATAACATGCTTTAAAACATCAGGTATGATGTTGTATCGATCAGGTAGTGTAAGGGTTACACCCGCTTCACAGTAACAGTCCAATCTCCCCGTTTAATGCACCGCAAACAACCGCAAAAAGGCCTTTTGCAGAAGCTAGCCATGTCCTGTTCCTTGTCCTCACTGATGTCATTGAAGGTCTCTTCCTCCACCCAGCCACCAAGGGTCCCCGAAAGGTGACAACAAGCCCCCTGGGACGCCTGCTGTGTTTGGTCTTCCACCTCCTCAAAGCCACCTTCCTCCTCTAACTCCTCTTCTTCAGACTCCTCTCTCTGTGTTGCCTCTGTCTGCGTTATTATAAGGTGTGTACTGTTAAGTAGTACTATTCCTATCGGTTTAATCCCTGTTACGTCCACTATTAGGGAACGTGTATATGGCATTGATTTTTGGAACAGGGAGATGGAAAAAGATGCTTGGTCGGTCCTCCCACTTCAAATTTGGGTGCACTGCTCGTGCAATCTATTGTGCCACCAGATAGGAGTGGTGTGTTCTGTTGTACTACTTATTCCTATCAGTTTAATACCTGTTACGTCACCTGTCAGGGGACGTGTATATGGCATTGATTTTTGGAACAGGGAGATGGAAAAAGATGCTTGGTCGGACCTCCTACTTCGAATTTGGGGCACTACACGTGCAATGTAATGTGCCACCAGATAGGAGTGGTGTATTAAGTTGTACTATTTCTTCATATCAGTTTGATACCTGTTACGTCACCTATCAGGGGACGTGTATATGGCATGGATTTTTGGAAGCGGGAGATGGAAAAAGATGCTTGGTCAGTCCTCCCACTTCAAATTTGGGCACTGCGCGTGCAATCTAAGGTGCCACCAGATAGGAGTGTCACTGTGCACTGGCAAAAGTTGGCAGAGTAGGCTCTGTAGGCCTTACAAACACGCCTGTAGGCAGGCAACTGATATTCAATCGATTACAGAAAAAAAAGTTTTTTTTTATTTCACTGTACACTAGGTTGCACCAGATATGAGTGTCACTGTGCACTGGCAAAAGTTGGCAGAGTAGTTGCTGTAGGCCTCACACACACGCCTGAGGCAGGCAACTGATATTCAATCGATTACAGTGAAAAAAGTGTTGTTTTATGTCACTGTACACTACGGTTGCACCAGATATAACGTATCACTTTGCACTGGCAAAAGTTGGCAGAGTAGATGCAATAGGCTTCACACACACGCCTGTAGGGAGGCAATTGCTATTCAATCTATTACAGTCAAAAAAGTGTAAAGATTGAGACCCAGACACCCAGAGACACAGACACCCAGAGAAAAAGATTAAGACACAGACACCCAGAGACACAGACACCTAGAGAAAACGATTGAGACCCAGACACCCAGAGACACAGACACCCAGAGAAAAAGATTGAGACACAGACACCCAGAGACACAGACACCCAGAGAAAAAGATTGAGACAGATTACCATTACATTTGTTAGCAATATATGACAGGTTAAAAAATATGTATAATAAAACTAATGGAATTCTTACAACTCTATTTCCAATAACAGGTTACAATGGCGGACAATTCAGAAGATAAGAAATAATATAAAAGAAGAATGGCAAGGGAAAGGAAGCAGAGATGGAGAGATGCACAGACCCCTGCGACTTCACAACGTTTAAGAGAAGAAGATCGACAGAGACTTCTAAATAAAAGAAAAATGGCTAAAAAACAGCAAAATGAGTCTGCTGGAGATTCTAAGAAAAGAAAAAGTAAACAAAAAAATGTCTGTAAAATATTCTCAACCTATTTTGCCTCCTGACACCAATGTTGATAGAGATGACACCAATGTAGATACAGAAAGTTCAACTGAGATCTATATTGAGGAAGGACATGATAGTCCTTTATTTAGAGCACTAACAGTAGACACTCATTATTGTGGATTAATGATTGTGGATTGTCAGTTTTGTGGGGCCTATCATTTTCTCAAAGAACGACCAACTGATGGAGAGTTTATTAGTTGCTGTCAGAAAGGAAAGGTAAGACTTACAGAAAGACACACATTTACAGAATATTTACAAAGTATCATGAGTGATCCTACATTTCCAAATTACACAATTTTAAGAAAAACATGCAGTCTTATAACAGTGCAATTTAATTTGCTTCAATGGGTGCAACATTAGCCGAAAATGTTCCAGGACATGGTCCTTATTGTTTTAAAGTCCAAGGAGAAATATACCACCGGATTTCACATTTACACCCAAAAACAGGAGAACAAAGGAAATTTGCACATGTATATGTACTTGATACAATGGAAGCTGTTGAACAATGAATGATGCTTCCTGAAAATAAACAATGCTTACCCATAGTCTTTGAACAGCTTGATAACATTATGGCCAACAACCCATATAGTAAAGCATACAAAAAATTAGCTGAGGTTGAAAAAGAACAACTGGCACATGCGCAAAGACATCAATTGCCAATGCCAAGAGTAAATATGGTTCTCAAAAGAGATCGCCATAATGATCAAAAACGGTATAATTTACCAACAGCAAATAAGGTTGCCATGGTATTTAAAAATGATGATGGGGAACCACCATTTGAGTGTGATATTAGAATATATCCATGCAATCAAGAACAACCTTTTATAAACATAAATATTTTAAGCAGTAATTTGGATCCTATGACATATCCCATTTTCTTTCCAAATAAGGGGCGACGATGGCAACCAAAATTACAGTTGCAAAGTTATCCCAATAGTAAAGTTTGTGTTAGAAACAATATTTCCATGCTGGAATATAAAACTGGCACAAACTGCTGTCCGGGATCATTATAATCCTATTTTATGTGGGGGTAAATTCATACAACAATGGATTATTGATTCCTATCTACAAGTCGAAGCAAGTAATCAAAATTTTGTAAAATTTCAACAAAACAAGCTTTGAGTAGAACAATATTGTGGATTGATGGATTATGTTGCTGAATTGGCTGCAAACAGAGACATTCCTGCTGGACGAGCAATGATTTTGCCATCCTCTTTTCAAGGATCTCCTCGCAATATGCAAGAGATACAATGATGCCATGGCTATTGTCACTAAATTTGGCAAACCAGATTTTTTTCATTACATTGACATGTAATTCACAATGGCCAAAGATCAAAGAAAATGTACTGCTTGGACAACCTACTTCTGACGGACCAGATTTGGTGGCAAGAGTAATCAAAATAAAACTCAATTCATTAATTCATGATATAACTAAAGCAGACTTATTTGGAAAATGTGTGGCTTTTGTTTATTCAATTGAATTTAAAAAAATAGGCTTGCTACATGCACATATACTTTTAATCTTGCAAGAAAAAGATAAATTGAATACGGCAGACAGAGTGGATTCAGTAATAACTGCTGAACTGCCACATCCAGAGAAACATTCAAAACTTTATGAGATTGTAACTCATAGAATGATACATGGTTCATGTGGAGAGAGCAATCCAAATTCACCATGTATGGAAAATAAAAAAATGTATAAAAGAGTTTCCAAAACTATTTCAAATGCAGACTTATGTTAATTGTGATTTATACCCTTTGTATAAAAGAAGAGAAGGCCAAACAGCTATTATCCGTGGCCAAAAGGTCGATACTATATATGTGGTTCCATACATTCCACATTTACTGATGAAGTACAATGCACATATCAATGTGGAAGCTTGCACTTCTATCAAATCCATCAAATATGTGTATAAATATATATATAAAGGATATGATGAAAAAGACAACCCCATTTAACATGACAAACTTTCTTTTTATTTAGATGCTCGCTATGTAAGTACTCCAGAAGCAATGTGGCGTCTTCTCAAATTTGAGATGCATGATCGGTCACATGCTGTGTATAGATTAGCTGTCCATTTGCCACAAAGTCAATTTGTTTGCTTCACTGCAGGCAATGAAACAAATGCTTTAGCACAAAGTGAACATAGAGCAACAACGCTTACTGCTTGGTTTCAATTAAATTGTCAGGACACTCAGGCCAGACAATTTTTATACATTGACATTCCAAATCACTATGTATTTGTAAATGGAGAATGGAGACAACGAAAGAAAAATCATTATAAAATTTTCCCAAGAATATATATACCACGAGACATTGAACGTTTCAGTTTAAGATAATTCCTTTTACATGTTCCTGGTGCACAAAGTTATGAACACTTACACACAGTCAATGACATAGTTTATGATACTTTCCAGTTCGCTGCAAGACATCCAAACTTTCTGGCAGATGATACCGAATGTGAGAGATGGCTCAAGGAAGCAGCACTATGTCAAATGCCAAAGCAATTGAGAGAACAATTTGCTTTCTTTTGTATCTTTTGCAATGTACCAGATGCATTAACTTTGTGGGAAACATTTAAATTACATATGTGTGAAGATTTCTTGAAATGTTACAATGAGACCATTGCACAATTGAAAGCATTAATGGAAATACAGGAAATCTTTCTTTGTCATGGATTAAATTGTGCCAATTTTAATCTGCCTGATCCAGGAATTATAGATGAAATTAACTTTGAGTATGACACTGAGATTGAATACCAAAAAACACAAGACAAAATTGGAAATGCATTGTAATTGGAAGCATTTAACGCCATCACAAATGCAAGATGATGACATGCTAAAAGAGCGATATTTCTATCTGGATGGCCCTGGTGGATAAGGAAAAATGTATCTATATAATTTGTTGATGAGTTGCATTCAAGCACAGGGTCAAATTGCACTGCCATTTGCAACCACTGGAATTGCCGCACTTTTGTTAGAAGGTGGTAGAACTGTGCATAGTGGATTTAAACTATCAGTTCCCATTCTGGAAACATCAGTGTTGGATATTCGAATGAATTCATTACATGCCAAAAAATCGCACAAGAGTAAATTAATTATAATAGATGAGGCAACTATGATGTCATGTCATGCCCTGCAATGTATTGATCGATTATTAAAAGAAGTTATGGCTAATGATTTGCCATTTGGTGGAAAGGTGATGTTGTTAGGAGGAGATTTCAGGCAAACATTACCTGTGGTGCCACATGGCAATCAGACTGACATTGTCGAAATGTGTATAAAAAGAAGAAAGCTGTGGAAAATATTTACACACCTTAAATTAGAAGTAAATATGAGATCTGAAGGCCAAAATCAATTCAATGATTGGCTCATTCAGATTGAAGAAGGAAAACAGCCACAAATAAATAATTTACCTGATGATGCTGTACAAATTCCACCAGAAATTATCTCAAAAGAACAACTCATTTCGACAATCTTCCTCAATAATGAGGATTACTCAGACATTGCAAGCAAAGTCATATTGACATCTAAAAATATAGATGCCTTGAATCTAAACAACGAAATATTAAAATTAAACAATGCTCACCAAAAAACTATTACAGTGCAGATTCTGTTCTGGCTGACGACAAAGATAGTGAAGCAAACTTTAGTATGGAATGTTTTAATTCTTTAACTCCCTCTGGAATGCCACCACATGTTTTGCAACTTAAAAAAGGGGCAATTGTCATGCTATTGAGAAATATGAATCCCAAAAAAGGACTTTGTAATGGGACCAGATTAATTGTGAAGGATTTAAAGGATTATTTTATACATGCAGAAATTATGAGTGGTACCCATAAAGGTGAACTAGTTCTTATACCGAGAATTGATTTGCTCAAAGTGAGTGGTTTGCCTTTTGTCCTTCAAAGGAGACAATTTCCCATTATCATGGCATTTGCCATGACCATCAATAAATCCCAAGGACAAACTTTTAAGTCTGTGTTTTTTTTTTTTTGAAGGAACCTGTGTTTGCACATGGTCAACTATATGTTGCATTTTCAAGATGCAATAATCCAGAGGAAATTACAGTACATGTTGAAGAAAACCCAAGTCAGGGTGATCGATTGGAAGATGGATGTGTTTTTACAAAAAACATTGTGTACTATGAGGTGCTGTAAATATAGTGGTTTCATTTCGACAACAACATTTTATGTTACTTGGACTGATTTTAGAGGACCACTATTTCAATAAGAAACTCTATACAATGGCAAAAAACATAGAGAACAGTGGTTTTACTTCCAGGACAAAATTTTAGTTCTCTGGGACTCTTTAAATAGCGGACCACTATTTCACTTAGGAAACTCTATGTGCCATTTGCACAAAGTACAAGAAAAAAAAAAGAAAAACAGCAGTAAACAGTGGTTATACAGATTGGAATGTGTTAAAAGTTACCTTTTTACATGATTGGCCCCACAAAACAATTAGGTGGCCTTTTCTTTAATTTGAAGGTTAAATGTTATTGTTTTATGTTATTATTTCACATGTTAACATTGTATTTTCAAAGTTGTGGAAAGTTAGTTCATTGTATATCGTATATAGTCAAGGATTTATGTTACTACAAGTTTCATCATTTGTTAATACATTGAACTGTATAATTTAAAGAGAGAGTATTGATTCAGGGAGTAATCTGATCACCAGTTAATGGGGTCAGGAAGGAATTCATTTTTTTCCCTCTTTGATACAATTGGCCAGGTTTCAATGGGGGGTTTTATTGTTTGCCTTCCTCTGGATTCAATGCCAATTTAGTTTAACAGGTGTTTAAAAAAAAAATAATGTTACAAAGCATATCATTGATCAAAATAATTATTTACAGAAAGTTTACATAGTCGTCTGTTATTCATGGATAACTATCAATTTAAAATGTTAGTATTGTTAAAAACGTTTATGTTATGGTTTAAAACATGTATTCCTGAAAACTTTACACATTGTTATTCCATATATGACAATTAAAAGAGTTAATATTGAAAAAAATATATTATATACCTGTTGGTGAAATACAAGTTGAAAGTTAAAAACATAAAAAGTTTTATTCAAAATGTTGTATTTCTTTGGAAATAATAAAAAAAAAGGTGAAGAATGTCAGCGACTGATATTGTGTGGCAAACAGTTTTCACAGCATTCAAATTTTATTGACCGTCATTTTTTGACGGGCAAGTCGCTAGTATATATATAATAGACTAATAATGAGTATTGCAGTATATTGTGATACCTTTTGTATTTGACAGATGCCTTATTTATATTGATGAGCTTTCGAGAGGTATGACTTCTCTTTATTAAGTCTGAAGCAATGCTGACATAGGGCCTCATTCAAATGCGATTTGTCCAAATGAATGGGGCTCTATATAAGCACATAGCATTTTTTTACAGAAGTTTTTAGTTAGTGAGGACCTTGCTTTTTGGATAGGAGTTCACTAACTAAAAACTTCTGTAAAAAATATGCTATGTGGTTATATAGATGTTTTCACATCTGGAAATGGCAAATGTAGTAGAAAATCCTACGAATACCAGATAGGACTTGTAAAGGGATTAAACATCTGATCGTAGCAATGTAAATGCAAATAAAAAAATCAATACTGCACTTTAAAAGATGGTAAAAGCAATGACAGACATTAGAATTAATTGCACAACAGTCTCAAGCTTGCAAATCTGCAATAAAACATATTTTTTTACTTTTTATTTCTGTGTTATATCAATTTTGGTAATCAAAGAGTTAATAAATATCAGGCCACCCACATGGACTAGAACATTTCCTTCATTCATTTGCATTATTTTGTACATTGCCAGATTGCGAGTCTGATCGCATATCAGACTTATAAATACTAATTGATTTTGGTTTAACCTCCATATTTTACTGACGTCATGATGACGGTCTCATTTACTATTGGCTGTACTGTAAATCAGTAGTTACGTTCTTGCCTAATTGATCATGATCATGCTCTGAAATGCTACTTCCGGAGCATGGTTTACGGTTTAGGCCTTCGGCCAGGTAGACATACGGCCGGTATGAAGGCAACTGCGGCCATGCAATTGAATGAGGCTCTATGAGTGCTAAGCCTGTTATAGTAGAACAGAAAAAATCACAAGAAATTTTGATAATGTGTTAGAAAACCCAAATCCATATTAAGTCCTGTATTTTTAGTGTTGAAGACTGTGATCATCTTTATTTCAAATGCTTTTATCTCCTGGATGTTTGTAAAATGATTTTTAGGTTTTGGATGGAGTGATCCTTCTGGCTAAAATGGTGTCCAACTGAGGTACAATAATTGTCTTCATTGTTCTTTCTTATTGAATGTCTGTGTAAATTCATCCTTAAGGGCATATTTGTGGCTGGTTTGCCCAAAGTAACAGCCTGTGTCACCTAAAGTACATTGTATTATATAAACAACATTGGACAATGTACATGAATACAATCCTAGGTATTGTTGTTATGTGTGGCTATGTCATCATTTCAAATGTGTTGACATAACTTACAGGCACTTTTGTTAGTTTAGTTTAGTTCCCTTTTTTCTATTCAGTTGCTCATTGGCCAATCTTCTGCTGACAAGTTTTTGTTTTAAGTTTGATGGTTGTTACATGCAAGGATCGGAGGTTTGGGGAACACATCTTTTAAATGTGAATCTTTTTTTTCACGGATATAGCGGTAAATCATGACAAGGGGTATTGCATTAATGTGTATTAACTGTTGAGGAAGGCCAGCAACAGTACCAGGAGGCTCTGGAGAGGCAGATGGAGCTTACCTCTATCAGTGGGAATCTTGAGTATACCTGTCCTGTCAAGTCCCATGTCATGTGACTAGATGTACACCAATAATAAATATGTTAAAAATAGATAGTGTTATCACATTAATTAATCATGAATATTACATGTGATTTATTTTATACCCCTTCAGTGGAATGGTGATCCACAACAGTGTTATAATGTAATTATTTGATATAAGTATTCCCACTCATAATGTAGAAATATGTGATAATAGCATATAAAATAGTGCTTGAGCACACTTTGGCCATATTCATTTAAGAGACATTTGAGAAACCACATCTGTGTCACTATTATGGGCTTTACTGTTCACATAACAATGTTTCTGAAAGTAAATAAGGCTCAAGATTTAATCATGATGTAACACTAATTGCTAGTGTCAGATGTTAAAGTATAATGATATTAATCTTAATACAGTATATGTGTCAGTGAATTATGTGTTAACAGTTAACATGGAAAGTGTAACACTTGACCATTACAACATTAATTAATAATTAACATAACCTGTGTTATCTATGCATGTGGTGTACATGTTTGGATATGCGAAGGGATGATAGTGTATACAATATATACCTGGAATGGGGCCTGGCGGCTGTGTATCCAACCAACCAGGAAACCCTACTACTGTCGCTGTGGCATGCCAATCCATCAGCATCCTCCTACTGGACCTAACCCTCCCTCCTCCCCTCTCCGTATTACTGCCTCTCTCCACACCTCTCCCTCCGCTCCCATCACTACTCCATCTCTCCTCTCCCTCTCTCACCTCCTCTTCCAGCTCATCTTCCGGTGACACCCCCTCTTCTCTCCTCTCCTCTCCTCCTCTCCCATCATCACTAATTTTTCCATACTAAATCAAAGAAATAAAATATATAATACAATAATATATATATATATGGATTATTATTTACATGAGAGTATAAAGAGGGGGTATTGGGAGGAAAGGGTGCTGTGGTCTAACTTTAAATATGTAGCTATGTGTGGTATTGATATGTGTCAGTGAATGATGTGTTATCAGTTGCCTATGTGTAATATGCAAGTTATGTGTACAGTACAATAATATAGAATGGTAACTCCTACTTACTCACCCAGCAAAACTCTCCTCTCTCTCTACTATGCAATACAATCCCACCAACGCTTACACTTGTGTGTTCTCTAGAAGTTGCAACACCATCAGTGTTTGGGCGGGAAACACGCTCTTTTATGAGTTGCGCAATTACATAACAGATATTGGTTTGGCCCTAAGTTATTACAATTTCCAACATGGTTAATAATAGTAATGAGATACTGAGCATAGTGAAACATGAGCCAAGGAGTCCATGTATTTTTTAAAAATGCTTAACTTAGCAGCAAGATTTCAATAATCAGGACTTTATTTATTTAAAACTCTCTCTGCAAGCACGGAATCTGCTATGTATATTTTGATTGCAGCAAATAATTTATTGTAGAAATAGTTGTGAGAGGAAAAGTTTTTCTGGTAAAATGGCAGACAAAACATGGGCTAATATTCAATAGCTATAGATAGAATATGCAGTAAAATGTTACACATTTGTTTCCAAAAAGATACTCCATTCTGTACATAGTTATCAGTCCTACTTTTACCAAGGCTTCTAAACAATATGTGATTTTCTTCCTCTTCTACTTCTCATAACTTAGTCCTCTGCCACCCATGTTTTCATAAACAAATATAAGGAGGAGGGGTCATACTACTGATATATGCACTAGCCATTATCCTCTTGGTATAAGCAGTGGCGGCTGGTGAACTTTCAAGTTGGAGGGGCGCAAGGGTGAAACGTAGCCCCTCCCCTTTTCCAAACCACACCCATTTTTATAACTCATCCACCTGACGTCATAATGACATTTATAAGCCCCGCCCAATTACCTTATACTTGCAACGCCCATTGAAATACATGAACAGCAATGTCAAGAAGTAAAGTAACAATGTGTTAAATTCATTGGTATACAATATAGATTGAAAAAAACTCATGTGACAAGACTACAGCAATATCATAATTGCACCAATACGCATTAACAGAAAAATTAAAGCAGTGACACTTACCATTAGTCGGCTCTTCTTCTCAGGGTATTCACGTTCAGTAAGTTGACCAACGAGTACAAACAAATCTGCTGCCACAGAGGGTTTGCACCTGGGGTTGAAAGAAAACAAGCAAATCAATCAGACCACTCAAGAACAAAACCATACTTTAAAAACCTTAAAAGACCAAGTGGAACCATATAGGCCCCAAACATACCGGTTCTTAGCCACGTCTTCATTGTGTTTTTGAATACTGACTTGGTATCCTTGGTCCAGTGGAACTGCAATGTTCGCCTGTCCAAGCATCTCAAACTTGATCCTGTTATGCAAGTGAGATTTAGAAGTTTTGTGTTTCGCCATTTTATCTGCTAGATGTTTGACGTCAGTCACTCCAGTTTTGGTCCAAGCAGCGTCACCACCAAATAGGATGCATGGAAAACAATATAAGGACTTCCTAAAAATGCTTCCACAAAGCCAGTTCTTCTTCTTGTACCATTCTATATTGAAAGTAAGGATATATTGCTTCCCTCTATCTCTTGCGATTTGCTGCAGATTTATCTCTGGTTGGTCAGGTCCTAACCGTTTTACTTCCACCTTCTCCTCATAGATTAGGGTGCCGAAAGGCTTCACAAGTAGAGAGTCAATAGTATTCATTTCTGATACCAATAGAAGAAATAGATCACGATATAGGGGGCGGGCTGTATTGTTGTTGTGTTTTTTTGTTGTGTTTTTTTTTTTGCTGTAAGGTAGGTGGGTTGCTAGTTGGGCCAGGGTGGGGTGTGGGTCACTGGGTCAGGGTTGTAGGTAGGTGGCTTGGCTTGGTACTACCAAGCCACCTACCTATCACCCTGACCCAGTGACCACACCCCACCCTGGCCCAACTACCAAGTTGGTAGTTAGGTCAGGGTGGGGGTCATTAGGTCAGGCAGGCTGTTAGGTGGATTGCTATTTGGGCCAGGGTGGGGTGTGGGTCACTGGGTCTGGGTTGTAGGTAGGTGGCTTGGCTTGGTACTACCAAGCCACCTACCTACCCCCAAGACCAAGTGACGTCAGCTGGTAGTAGCTGGGTGAGACTTAGGTCAGGGTGGTTAGTGGGGTCACATCAGGGTTGGCACAGGGCCTCATGGGCCTCCTGTCCTTAGGGGGAGTGATGACCGGGTCTGGGGGGGGGGGGGGGTAGGCGTGACCGGGTCCGTCAGGCTTATGCTGGGTGGGTGACCACATGGTCCGTCGGCGACTGAGGTGGCCAGATGGGCCTCGGGGGGGGGGTGACCTGGGTGACGGGGTCATCACCGGGCTTGGCACGAGGCCACATGGGTAATTGTGTGGCAGGCAGGCAGGCATAGTGGGGTACTACTAGGGTAGCCCTAAGTTTTTTAGGGGGACTAGGGGTTTGGCCAGGGCAGTTAGGACTTACTGTAGTAGGTTGGCTCAGTCCGAGTCGTTTCAGCCAGGGAGGTCTCAGTCTCAGCGGTAGCAGGAAACGAAAAGATCGCTGGCTTATGGTGTAAGGTTTATATTAACAGGGGAGCTGTCAATCAAAATTAAACTCGAGGCTCTATTAGCTGGTGGGCGCCCTGGGCTAACGGTCTGGGTGGGCGTAGGTGGTTCTCCTGACAACTGTACAGCCTTCCATCATTGATTGGTCAATGATGGAAGACTGTCAGTCATTGAAATGGATACATTTTCACTGCCCATGCATAGCTTCTCCCTGGTTGGTGGGCGGAACCCATTAACGGTCATGACTCATTCATAGAGTCTAAATGTTAGTGTAAGTGCAGTGTAATCTGATCACACAGCGTGCAGGGGAAAGGTACAATAGATAGTGTAGCACACAGCAGTTAATACATACACACAAGGGGTTATCGTAAAGTGACAGTGTCCCAGGGAATAGTTTGCTTCATTCCTTACTTTAAAACACTTGAATGCTAATGTAAACATTATATTTAATTGTTATTTATGTTTTACTAATAAAATATTGTGTTTTTTTATTGCAGGTCACGAAAATATTTTTTGGGGGGGCGCCTGCCCCGACGCCCCTATGGACGAGCCGCCACTGGGTATAAGTGTTTTTCACACCGAAAAATGTTTTAAGACTAAAGATGTTAAATGTTGTACATGGTATTTTTATGTCTGGAGTCAAAGTGGATTGTCAAACATGTATAAAGGGTAACTGTATATATACACACTATTGCTAGATTATTTTAATTACCGATTAGCAACAGACTCAATATTTGAAAACCAGAAGAAATTCAATGTAGTTTTTAAACTTCCATTGTAACTTAAGTGCTTCATGGTACATTAGACTTGCTTTCATCCAGCCTGGTTAGATATCCAGGGGAGAGGTTCTGCCCAGGATACCTGTCCTAAAATTTCTGCATGGAACAAAACATATAGATATACCTAGCATGGCAACCTCCTAGGCAGATCATGTCCCTCCCTACAGGATACTTGAAAGGGGGTGAAAGAGAAGCCATTCTGCTAAAGTTTAAAACACTAGAAAAGCTTAATAAAAACTTGTTTGCTCAAATATTGATCTTATTTCTAATTGGTTATTAAATAGTCCCATCATTAATAAAGTTCTAAAATATAGTTAGTCTATTGGCCATTGAAAGTGATGTTGTTCCACCTTCAATACTTGGAGGGTTTTTGAGAAATTATATTACTAAAAATGTTTGTTTTGTTAAACGGAAGTGCATTTTACAATATACAGAATGTAAGGGTTTATGTGTTATGAGTATTGCTGAACTGTCTATAACAGAAACAGAAATTTCCCTACACACACAATTGAAAACTCATGGAGGTGGTGGGGCATTGTGACACTACACTACAGAATGAAAAAGTTAAAATGTATATGTATATATATATATATATATATATATATATATATATATATATATATATATATATATTGCTGTTCTTGTAGTGTAATCAGATAGATATATAGCTTATAATCAATAGCTTATTGAATCAACATAACTGCCAGTATATCACTGTTCAAGAAGCAGGCATAAGACTAGAAGCAGAATTCACAGATTTTTTTTTCCTGTATTTTTACTTAATAATAATGAGGGGTTAAAGGACCACTGTATTAAATGTTGTAGTACTCCTGTAGACAATATGCCAAAGAATAAGAATTGTTTCATAGTAATTGTTACATAGCAAAAAGGTTAAAAAAAGGCTTTAGTTCATCATTATCCAACCTTTTTAGATCTCAAAAAAAGCACAAACATACTTATTTTTAAATAATTTTATGTTTATTCCCTGTGGCTCTATGTGCAGCTCTAAATGTCTCCTTTGCTACTGAGTCACTCTAGGAGGATTCTGTGTAAATAGCATCCTTCTAACTATGCACAGTGTATTTTAAACACAAAAGGTCTTTATAAAGCCAATCTGCATGTCAAACCAATATTAAATAATAATCAGATTAGGAGTTTAAGACAAAAAGAAACCGGTTAGGGTATACCGTGCAGAGTACACAATCTACAGCACTAAGAATCCGACTATAACGGCCGACCCGCGCGCAACTGAAAACAGTGAAAACACACCAAATATTCACACAAACTACATAAAAAGCTTACCCATAGCAAGGGGGGCACCCAGGACCTCTGAAAGTGAAGTTACACCTCCATTTAAGTCCAAATTCCCGAGTTCAGACACACGAAAATCCGCTAAGCAAGAGAAAAAATGGCCACCGAAAAAAACGAAAATGAGGCTCACAGCCCAGCCACGTACAAATTGGCCAAAAAGGTATCCGAGATAAGTTCGGAAACCCGCATTACCCCAGGGGATCCAAGATAAGCTCAGAGCCCTGCATTAACCCCACATTACCCATCGCAGTGGGGGTCCCGATTGCACGCGATCGGGGACCCCCGCTGCAATCGAAATTCAAAATTCCTGCGTTACAGGTCCTTAAAGGATCGTAAAGGTCCTTAAAGGACCCGTTGTAAAAGAAAAAAAATATACACTGTCACCCTGTCAATCATGGGGGTCAATACAGACCCCCATTATTATTATTATTATTATTATCGTTTATTTGTAACGCGCCAACATATTCCATAGCGCTATACATAAGTTAAGTTACAGGCAATGACAAGTTAAAGATTCCCACATTGCAAAGAGTGGATGGCCCTGTCTTTGAGCTGTGTCCATAGTGCTTTCCCTAAAGCACCGCGCAGCATTGAAACTCGCAGACTTACAATCTAAAGGTTAAAGTTTGTATGTGGTACAGTAGGGAGAGAGTAGTGCTGAGCATGTTAGGGAGGAAGGTTATAGGCTTCTTTAAAGAGGTGCGTTTTTATTGATGTTTTGAAGGATTTAAGGCAGGAGGATAGTCTGGTGAAGCGAGGCAAGGAGTTCCAGAGAATAGGGGCAGCGCGAGAAAGTCCTGGAGGCGGGAGTGAGAGGAGGTGACAAGAGTGGTAGAAAGAAGAAGGTCAGTAGCAGAACGAAGAGGGCGTGTGGGGGAGTATTTGGAGATGAGAGCAAAGATGTATGGGGGTGCGCTGTTGTTGAGGGCTTTATAAGTTAGGGTCAAGATTTTAAACTTTATTCTGGAGGCTAAGGGAAACCAGTGAAGTGATTGACAAAGAGGAGCTGCCCACACTGAACGATGTGTACTGAAGATGAGTCTGGCGGAGGCATTTATTATGGATTGAAGTGGGGAGAGGCGAGTGATGGACAGGCCAACAAGGAGCGAGTTGCAATAGTCAAGACGAGAAATGATGAGAGAGTGTATTAGAATCTTAGTAGTGTCTTGTGTAAGGTAATGGCGTATTTTGGATATGTTTTTTAGATGGAAAAGACAGGATTTGGTAGAGACTGTATGTGTGGGATGAAAGAGAGGGCAGGGTCCTGTAGAACTCCGAGACAACGGGCTTGGGAGGTGGGAGTGATGATGGTGTTGTTGACAGAGAGAGAGATGTGAGGAATTGAAGCTGTAGTAGAGGGTGGGAAGATTAAGAGTTCAGTCTTAGACATGTTGAGTTTCAGATGGTGGGCGGACATCCAAGAGGATATACTAGAGAGGCAGTCGGAGATGTGTGCTAGAAGAGAGGGGGATAGATCTGGTGCTGAGAGATAGATTTGGGTGTCATCTGCATAGAGATGGTACTGGAACTCAAAAGAGTTTATTAGGGTGCCGAGTGAGGATGTGTAGATGGAGAAGAGGGGGGGGAGGGCTTGGACTGATCCTTGGGGTACGCCAATAGACAGGGGGTGAGGAGAAGAAGATGTGCCAGAGAAGGAGACAATAAATGATCGTTCTTGGAGGTATGATGAGAACCACAAGAGAGCAGTGTCTCGAATGCCGAGGGAGGAGAGAATGTGGAGTAGAATTGAATGGTCAACTGTGTCAAAGGCGGCAGAGAGATCCAGAAGAAGCAAAATAGAAAATTGGCATTTAGACTTAGTGGTGAGCAGGTCATTGGTGACTTTTATGAGGGCTGTCTCAGTGGAGTGTTGGGGCCGAAAGCCGGATTGGAAAGTGTCCAGAAGAGAGTTAGAGATGAAACTGGTAAGGCGGTTATAGACGAGCCGCTCCAGCAGTTTGGAAGCCAGGGGAAGTAGAGAGATAGGGCGATAGTTAGATGCAACGTCAGAATCGGATGAGGGTTTCTTGAGAGTGGGTGTAATTATGGCGTGTTTTAGAGATGATGGAAATGTGCCAGTGTTTAGGGAAAGGTTGAAGATATGTGTGAGAGCTGGGATTAGTGTAGTAGAGAGGGGAGGGATGAGCTGAGATGGAATGGGATCTGAAGGACAGGTGGTGAGGTGAGAGGATGATATTAGAATGGAGACTTCATCTTCTGTTGCAGGGGTAAAGTAGTCCAGAGTGGCTGTGGGAATGGAGGGGGGGTAGATTGGGTGTTGTTGGTTAGTTGAGTTAGTTGAGAGAGTGAAGTGTGTGAGCCATGGTGAGAGGAGAGTTCATTGTGGATAGATTGAATTTTATGTGTAAAATGGTTGGCAAAGTCTTCAGCCGTGAGACAGGAAGGGATGGGGGGAGGTGGTGGGCGGAGGAGAGTATTGAAAGTGGCAAAAAGACGTTTTGGGTTAGAGGACAGAGTTGATATTAGTGATGTAAAGTACTGCTGTTTGGCCAGGTTGAGGGCAGAGGAGTAGGAACCTAGCATAAACTTGTAGTGAAGGAAATCTGCTGCGGAGCGTGATTTCCTCCATAGTCGTTCAGCAGTGATGGAGCACTTCTGAATGTAACGTGTGTGTGTAGTGCGCCATGGTTGTGGATGAGATTGAGGGCGTCTGCGTGTAGTTATGGGGGCAAGGGTGTCAAGAGTGGAAGAGAGAGTAGAGTTGTAGTGTGAGGTGGCAGTGTCAGGGCAGTTGAGGTTGGTGATAGTGCTGAGAAGAGGTTGGAGCACAGTGGAGATTTGTGTAGGGTCGAGTTCTAGCAGGTTTCTGTGGGTTATTGTGGCTGGGGTTGAAGAAGAGTGATGGGAGGAAGATGTGTTGAGGTTGAAGGTAAGGAGGTGATGGTCAGATAGAGGGAGAGGGTGGATGACTAGGTTGGAGGTATGGGTAATATTGGTAAAAATAAGGTCAAGAGAGTGTCCAGCATGGTGAGTTGAAGAATCTGTAAGTTGTGAGAGGCCGAGGGAAGAGGTGAGTGCTGAGGAGGTGGGAATGTCAATGGCAATGTTGAAGTCGCCAAGTATCAGTGTGGGAATGTTGGAGGAAAGAAAGTGTGGGAGCCAGGCGGAAAAGTGATTGAGAAATTGAAAAAGGGAGTACCTGGGGGGCAATAGATTACAGCAACACGTAGAGAGATAGGAGAGAAGAGGCGGATAGTATGAGCTTCAAAAGACGAAAATTGGAGGGATGGGAGAGGGGGTATGAGGTGGAACGAACAGCGAGAAGAAAGTAATACACCCACACCACCACCTTGTTTGTTCCCAGGTTTAGGTGTGTGACTGAGGTGAAAACCCCCATGCGAGAGTGCTGCAGGGGAGGCAGTATCAGAAGAGGACAGCCAGGTTTCAGTAAGAGCCAGTAGATTGAGGGAGTTGGTAGTGAAAAGGTCGTAAGTGAAAGTGAGTTTATTGCAGATAGATCGTGCGTTCCAGAGAGCACAGGAGAAATGAAGAGTGGAGGGTTTGTGACAAGTTAGGCTATCAAATTCTGTGTTTTTCTGGTGTTTTCTGCCCTTGGAGTAGAGCGTGGCTGAAAGCAGGTAGAAATGGACCTGGGTTAGGGGATATGTCTCCAGCAGCTAGCAGAAGGAGGAGTGAGAGTGAGAGAATATGGGAGTGGGACTTACAGTGATGTTTCTGCTTATGAGTGTTGGGGAGGGGATGAGATTGTGATTGGAGGAGAGAGAATAGCTCGTGGGAGCAGAGACGAGGAGAGGAAAGCAAGGAAGGTGAGATGGTTATAGTATTGGGGGTGTGATATGGATAGGCTGCAAATGATAGTCTGAGAGAGAGGCAGGAGAAGATGAGGAGGAGAAAAAAGTGAGAGAGCATTTCGACACAGTGTGTAGGTGTAGGGAGTAGATAAGATAAAGGTGTGAGAGTAAAAGGAAAATTGTTAGTAACCGAGATGGGAGAGTATCTGGGTTGTATATATATATATATATGTTCTGTTTTTTTTTGTGTGTATTAAATTAGTTGAAAAATTTGGAGCAGGTGATGCTGAGTGAGCAGGTGTAAGTCAGATGAGTATCTATAAATTGAGACAACGCAAGGGTGGGTGGGAGTGGAGCAGGGAGGGCAGAGAACGCAGTGTTTGCAAGAAGCCAGGTGAGAGTTTAAAGATGGTTGCTGGAGGCTTGTAGCAGTGTTTGCAAGAAGCCAGGTGAGAGTTTAAAGATGGTTGCTGGAGGCTTGTAGCAGTGTTTGCAAGAAGCCAGGTGAGAGTTTAAAGATGGTTGCTGGAGGCTTGTAGCAGTGTTTGCAAGAAGCCAGGTGAGAGTTTAAAGATGGTTGCTGGAGGCTTGTAGCAGTGTTTGCAAGAAGCCATGTGAGAGTTTAAAGATGGTTGCTGGAGGCTTGTAGCAGTGTTTGCAAGAAGCCAGATGAGAACCCTCATTAACCCTGTCACTCATGGGGGTCAATATAGACCCTCATAAGCCCTTCATTAACCCTGTCACTTGTGGGGGTCAATACAGACCCCCATAAACCCATCATAAACCCTGTCACTCATGGGGGTCAATAGAGACCCCCATAAGCCCTTCATTAAGCCTGTCACTCATGGGGGTCAATACAGACCCCTATAAGCCCTTCATTAACCCTGTCACTCATGGGGGTCAAGACAGACCCTCATAAGCCTCTATTTAACCCCATCAGTCCCATAAGGGTATATTAACACCATTATGGGCCTGTTATAACACTACATTAACCACATAAGTGCCATGATGGTCCTCAAGGACCATCATGACACTAAGTATAAACACTATACTGCACTATACTGCACTGTACCACTCCCAATAAAACATTAAATATCAACTAAACACCCTCTACACTAACCTATTAACCTCTACACTACCTACCCCCTATTAACCCCCACCATTACATGAAATAAAAAACCTAACTCACCAAAAAATAAACTACATTACACAAAATAAAAAAACCTAAGTCACAAAAAATAAAAAAGGAACATTACAGAAAAAAAAAACATTACATACCCCCCCTCACTACAGCAAAAAAAAAAATACACACCTGAAAAGGAAATACATATAATACAAATACATACAATACAAATACATACAATAACAATACAATACACCACTAGCTAATATACATCACACAATCTATCTAAATAAATAAATAGCATAATCTAATATACATCCTATCTATATAATAATACATTCCCAATCTATTTAAATAAATACCATAATCTAATATACATGCTATCTATCTAATAATACATCCCCAATATATCTAAATAAATACCACAATCTATCTACAATACATCCTATGCTATCTATATAAAACGCATACCCCTAGCTAACATACAATAAATGCTATCTATATATTAACTAATCTAAGTCTAAGCTAAAATAAAAAAATTAAGACCACTTAGCTTTGCAGATGCCCATTGGGATCAGCCACCTACGAAAACATTTTTAAAAAAAATTAGTGCAACACGTTTACAGTTATAAAATAAACATTCTATACATTCTATACATTCTAAATATTCTACTCACCTTTCCGGCATGTCCCATCCGGCATTCTTTTAATCCTTCTCCGGCGCGGCACCTTTTAAAAAAAACACAGCATTAATAGACATAGATCAAAATAAAGTAAACATAATCTACATTATACTTACCTCCCTGCGATGTCTCCGGCCTCCTCCGGATCCTCTTCTGCCACGCCCTGTAAAAAAAAAATATATATATACTTACATCCGCACTCCCGGACATCCCCGACGCTTTTCCGGAAGAAAATAAGCAATGGAGCCTTCGGATTGGTTGAAAATGCTGTCTATCAAATTCACCAAATCAGGAGGCGCCAATGTGTGAGTCAATCAGAAAGGGATACACCCTAAAATCCCACTCTGATTGGATAATGAACCTGTCAATCTTTATTTAAACCAATCACAAGGCGCAGATGCCTTCAGCCAATCACAATGGAATACACCCCCACAGGGTGATTGGTTGGAGACTCTGCGCATTCTGATTGGTTGCACTGACAATAGCCAATCACAATGGAATACACCCTCACATACTGATTGGTGAAGGATTTGCACATTCCCATTGGCTACTGTTAATATCAATCAATATTACAGCCAATGGGAAGGCGCAGATGTCTTCACCAATCAGTACGTGGGGGTATATTCCATTGTGATTGGCTGATGGCAATAAAGTCTTAGGATTGGTTCAAATAAAGATAGATAGGTGTGTTATCCAATCACCGTTGTATTTTGGGGTGTATACTTTTTTCATTGTTTCACAAATGGGGTCTTCTCATTGGCTGAATTTGATAGACAGCCTTTTCAGCCAATCAGAAGCCGCCATTGCCAATTTTATTCTGGAACACTCCATAGGAAGGTCAATAGCGTCGCAGACATCTGCCCTTTTTTTAAAGGCGCGGGTGGTTCCGGAGAAGACGAAGAGGCCGGAGACATCGCGGAAAGGTAAGTATAATGTAGATTGTGTTTATTTAACTTTGCTTTATGTTTACTAATGTAATGTTTTTTTTACAGGAGTACCGCTGGACAAGACGCAAAGATGGACGACGGAACATGGACGACGGAACATGGAGGACGTGACATGCTGGAACGGGACATGCTGGAAATGTGACAATAATATTTAGAATATTTAGAATATTTAGAATGTTTAGAATGTGTAGAATGTTTAGGTATTTCATGTAAACGTGTTGTATACATTTTTTTAATCTTTTTTACCGTAGGTTGCTGATCTGAAGAAACATCTCAAAGGTAAGTGGTCTTAATTATTTTATTGTAGCTTACAATTAGGGTAGCTATATATATAGATAGCATGTACTGTATATTAGATAGATAGATAGATAGATAGGGGGATGTATTATTAGATAGTATTGTATATTAGATAGTGGTATGTATATTACATTATATAGTGGCATGTATATTAGATAGTGGCATGTATATTACATAGTGGCATGTATATTAGATAGGGGTGTATTGTATTTAATTGAATTGTATTGTATTTAATTGAATTGTATTGTATTTTATTTAGTTGTATTGTATTGTATTTTATTTAATTGTATTGTATTTTATTTAATTGTGTTATATTCTATTTTATTTAATTGTGTTGTATTGTATTATATGTATGTATTATTTGTATTTCATTTTCAAGTGTGTATTTTAAAAAAAAATGTTGTAGTGAGGGGGGTTGTATTTTCTGTTATATTTTATTTGTTATTTTATGTTCCTTTGTTTTGTGACTTAGGTTTTTTTTTTTTTCTGTAATGTACATTTTTTTTTTTGGGTGATTTTATTTTTTCTTATTTTATGTAATGTAGATTTCTGCTTTTTGAGGAATTTAGTTACTTGAGGCACACAGTACACTCACATTGTGTGACAAACAGCATTTCAACACTTTCTTTTATTGACCGTCATTTTTTGACGGGCAAGTCGCTAGTCACATATAATAGTTGTCAAACTGCATTTTGTCATCACGCTTGCAAGCCTAGCGAAGCAAACCGACGCGCTCGTTTTGCGGTGGCTTCCTCCTGGGCCAGATCTGTACACAGGACGAGAAGATATATCTATAGGCACACCAATATGGAGGCATAAAACCTAACGTTACTTAAACTGATGGAAAGAAATCCTCACCCGCAATGAAACATATAAAAAGCACAAAAATATTTATATACAGCTTTTAATTTCTATGAATACTAATTAATATATGCAATAAATTAAATATATGAAGGATAATAAATAGGTAATGAACAAATGTATAAATTGGTAGGAGCTCATACACAGAGAAAAAAATATTTCAATAATTCGATATTGAAGAATTATTTTAAACAGAGGAATCTCTAATTAATATACTTCAGTATAAGAAAATTATCTCATGTGCTAAAAAAACTCTGAACATACAAAAAAGATCTAATATATAAACATGAAGTTCACATAACATATTTAACACTATATAAGTAGATCTCCATATATGCATAATTAATTCATGAATATATGTATTCCCTCTATCTCAGTCATATCCAGTCATTACTCTAAAGTTGATGTATTGACACAGTGACTAAGAAGAATATAGACATAGAAGAATGAGTAAGGCAAGCAAAGCTGTAGGAAAAGAATACTTAAATATTATTGCTTTTGTTTATAAATGTAATTATCCACTGACAAGTACCCTATTATCTCTACTCAGAATTAAACAATAACATATAGGATTTTTCTAGAACACATGTCAATAATTAATGGAACTGGGAGTAATAAAAATAATTTAAAGCACTTCTTTTAAAAGTGTGCATTGTTTTTTAAAAAGCAATGTGCCTTTCAGATCTTCATTCAGAGAGAAGGCTTGCATTAAATCTCTGTGACTGATTAAACCCTTTAATAATTTTCCTAGACCTGAGAGAATTTGAAACAGCATTGTATTTAATTTTCTTGCAAGCTTCAAATTTGTCGTTAAGGAATATCAGGGAAGGCTTTCATATTCCGAATAGTTCATTTACTAAAGAGTGACAGACATTAAAATGATTAGAAATGATTAAAGTACATTTTCATATTCTGTTGTTATTTTCCTATCATAGGGCCTCATTCTATTATCGGCCGTAAATCGGCCGTAAGGCTGCGATTCCTTGCGGGAGTTCAGTTAACCGGCCGTAAGCTGTGAAATCTAAAAACGCAAAAATAAATTCAAGCCTGCACTGTACAGCTCTGTAAATGCTAGGGATCATATTGGGGGACATGAGGATTAAAAGTAACCCACTCTCAAGCTTGCACATCAGCCCAAACCCGAGTTCAAATTAACTGTTTATTTTCCGGCTGCGGCGTGGGCGGGTCTGAAGTGCTCCAAGCACTCTGGACTTTTTACATAAATATTTTACGGATATTAAAAATAAAATATTTTACGGATTTGAGTATAGGATAATTATGTGCTATTTTTTCTAACACCTAAAATCCCTTTATAGTCTTCTCAAAGTGCAGGATGGCTTTATTTGAGCTATTTTATGTGCTTAATTGGTGCTAGCGGGACCTCTTTCCTGCAAGTAAGCTGCGGCTCGTTTTTATCCTTGCAGAGAGGGTTCCCGGAGCAATTGAATTGCAAATAGGAATTTCTTACGGCCGAAACTCTTGCGGCCGTTTTAGATCAAAGGCTTTCCTCCGGCGCGAGCGGCCGCAAGAGATAGCAAGGCACCGGCCGCAAGCCTGCCGGAGCCCCCGGCCGGAAGGGAATAGAATAGCCGAATAGCTTGCGGCCGGTCCTTGCGGCCCCGCAACGGCTGCGGCCGCTAATAGAATGAGGCCCATAGTCAATAAACCTAAATTAAAGAGGCACAGAAAAGTCCCAAGTCTGGTGTCACTAAGAACAATATTTAAGAACAAGAATGTTTAATAACTGACAGTTATTAAAAAAAAAAATAGTTCAAAACATAGATTATGAACTTGTTTCTAAATGAATGTATGATTATTGAAAGAAAGAAATGTACTTAAATATGATCTTGATTAAGATAGTTAAAAATGTTCTCGTTGTATTACAACTTTGCCACTATGAGTATAATATTACAATAACAAGTATACACTGGGTACAAGATTTAACACAACCTATAAATTCTCTCAGTAAGTCTGAATAATGACTTTAAGAATATTACATTTTAAAAATGTTGCCATAGTTAGTATATATGTATTAGTGCTGATATATAGGAATCCTCTTTATTGAAAAAAATCTATCAAGGTTCAATTAATATAGTGCCCAAAATCTTCAATTCCCCTCTACAATATATATACAGTACTTTATTTTATACCTTTTGCTATATATATATATATATATATATATATATATATATATCACATATATAGTTGTCATAACTCCGGGTTGTAAAAAGTTGTTGCTAACCCTGCAGCCCTCGCAAAGCGAGGGCCTCAGTTGCTAACATGGAGCGCCAAAGGCCTCCATGCCAGCAACTGCGGACCTTGCAACATTTACGGACTTACGACACAGAAATACGAGACGTAGGACTTTAAAAAAAAAACATTACGACCTCAAAACATTCAAAACACAATAAATACACACAACAAACACATAAAAATTACCCACAGCAAGAGGGAGCACCCAGGACCTCTGCAAGTGAAGTTACATCTCCATTTAAGTCCAAATTGAAGAGTTTAGACACCAGAAAATCACCTAAGCGAGAGAATAAATGGGCGCCGAAAAAAAACAAAAACGAGGCTACAGGACCCTAAACACGCAAAACACCACTAAACACCTACGGAAATTTCCGAAAAAGCTGGACGAGCTCCAAGGACGCTAAATCACCAACAGCCGCGTACCACACACTAGGCGGCATTTTACAACATTAACTTACAGAATGCGGAAGTACACAGCTACCCTAACGGATTTGGCTTGCGCACGCACACTATTTACACTACACATTGCACAAATTGCTGACACTTACACAGCAGCTCCACAGCACTCAAAACACACATTGTATGCTGCAGCAACATGAAAACAGATTGTCAGCTGCTTCCTGCATTTATTACTTCAAAATAGGTAAAGTATATTCCTTTATTAATGTATTATTTGGTTCATTACCATACACCAAACAGCATTAGCTCACTTACAATTTGATTCCCGTCATTTTTTGACGGACAATATTCTAGTATATATATAATCTCACAAAAGTGAGTACACTAACATTTCTTTAGTGTTGTCACATGAAAACATATAATAAAATATTTAAAAAAATGTTAGGGATCTACTCACTTTTGTGAGATACTGAGGGCCTCATTCTATTAGTGGCCGCAGCCGTTGCGGGCCGCAAGGACCGGCTGGCCGCAAGCTATTCTGGTATTCTATTCCCCTCCGGCTGGGGATTCCGGCAGGCTTGCGGCCGGTCCCTTGCTATCTCTTTCGACCGCTCGCGCCGGAGGAAATCCTTTGATCTAAAACGGCCGCAAGGAAATCGGCCGTAAGAAAATCCTATTTGCAATTCAATTGCTCCGGGAACCCTCTCTGCAAGGCTAAAACCGAGCCGCAGCTTACTTGCAGGAAAGAGGTCCCGCTAGCACCAATTAAGCACATAAAATAGCTCAAATAAAGCCATCCTGCACTTTGAGAAGACTATAAAGTGATTTTAGGTGTTAGAAAAAATAGCACAACATTCCCCTCTTCTCAAATCCGTAAAATATATATTTTTTAATATATGTCAAATATACATGTAAAAAGTCCATAGAGCTTGGAGCACCTCAGATACGCCCACGCCGCAGCCGGAAAATAAACAGTTAATTTAAACTCGGGTTTGGGCTGATGTGCAAGCTTGAGAGTGGGTTACTTTTAATTCTCATGTCCCCCAATATGATCCCTAGCATTTACAGAGCTGTACAGTGCAGGCTTGAATTTATTTTTGACTTTGTAGATTTCTGAGCTTACGGCCGGTTCCAAGATATGCGGCCGGCCGTAAGAGGAGATCCTAGCGGGGCCGTATAATTGAATTGCGAGTTAACAGAACCCCCGCAAGGAATCGCAGCCTTACGGCCGATTTACGGCCCATAATAGAATGAGGCCCTGTGTGTATATATATATATATATATATGTGTGTGTGTGAATATATGTGTGTGTACAGTCGCTCTACACCAGTTACTCCACGCCCTACCCAGTCGCTCTACAGCAGTTGCTCTACAGCAGTCGCTTAGTCTCAGGCGCTCTGCGCCCTTCACAGTCGCTCTACACCAGTCGCTCTACACCAGTCACTTAGTCTCAGGCGCTCTGCGCCCTACCCAGATGCTCAGTCTCGATGCCCTCTCAATGCTCTATCTAGCCGCCCAGTCTTGGCCTTCTATCCAGATTCACAGTCTTGGCGCTCTATCCAAGCGCCCAGTCTTGGCGCTCTGTCCAGGTGCCCAGTCTTGGCTCTCTAACCAGGGGCTGTATCCAGGCGCTCAGTCTCGGCGCTCCATTCAGTCGTTCCAACCAGATGTCCAGTCTCTGCGCTCGGCCTCAGCGCCTTACCCAGTCGCTCTAACCAGATGCTCAGTCTCGGCGCTCTCTCCAGGAGCCCAGTCTCGCCGCTCTCTCCAGGAGCCTAGTCTCGACACCCTACCCAGTCGCTCTAACCAGTATCTCAACCCAGTCGCTCAGTCTCGGTGCTCAGTCTCAGGCATTCTACCCAGCCACTTGGTCTCAGGCAGTCTGCCCAGACGCTCGGTCTCAGGCGCCCTCCCCAGACGCTCTACACCAGTCTCTCAGTCGCTCTGCGCCCTACCCAGTGGCTCTATACCAGTGGCTCTACACCAGTCTCTAAGGCGCTCTGTGCCCTACCCAGTCGATCTACACCAGTCGCTCTTCACCAGTCGCTCAGGCGCTCTGCGTCCTACCCAGTCGCTCTGCACCAGTTGCTCTGTCTCAGGCGCTCTGCACCCTACCCAGTCACGCTACACCAGTCTCGCTACAACAGTCACTTAGTCTCAGGTGCTCAGCGCCCTACCCGGTCGGCCAGTCTCGGCACCCTACCCAGTCGCTCAGACTCAGCACTCGGTCTCAAGCACTCGGTCTCTGGCACTCTGCCCAGCCGCTCGGTCTCAGGCACTCTGCTCAGCCGCTCGGTCTCAGGCACTCTGCCCAGCCGCTCGGTCTCAGGTGCCCTACAACAGTCGCTCTGTGTCCTACGCAGTCTCTCCGCACCAGTCGCTCTGCGCCCTACACCAGTTGCCCTACACCAATCGCTTAGTCTCCTTTGCTCAGCGCGATACACCAGTCGCTCTAAACCAGTCGGGCTAAACCAGTCGCGCTACACCAGTTGCGCTACACCAGTCACTTAGTCTCAGGCGCTCTGCGCCCTACACCAGTTGCTCTACACCAGTCACTCTACACCAGTTACTCCACGCTCTACCTAGTCGCTCTACAGCAGTTGCTCTACAGCAGTCGCTTAGTGTCAGGCGATCTGCGCCCTACCCAGTCGCTCTACACCAGTCGCTCTACACCAGTCACTTAGTCTCAGGCGCTCTGCGCCCTACCCAGGCGCTCTACACCAGTCGCTCTACACCAGTCACTTAGGCTCAGTTGCTCAGCGCGCTACACCAGTTGCGCTACATCAGTCATTTAGTTTCAGGCGCTCTGCGCCCTACCCAGTCGCTCTACACCAGTCGCTCTACACCAGTCACTTAGTCCCCGGTGGTCGGCGTCCCACCCAGACGCTCTACACCAGAGGCTCTACACCCGACGCCCCAGTCTCTAAGGCGCTCTGTGCCCTACCCAGTCGATCTACACCAGTCGCTCTTCACCAGTCGCTCAGGCGCTCTGCGTCCTACCCAGTCGCTCTGCACCAGTTGCTCTGTCTCAGGCGCTCTGCACCGTACCCAGTCACGCTACATCAGTCTCGCTACACCAGTCACTTAGTCTCAGGTGCTCAGCGCCCTACCCGGTCGGCCAGTCTCGGCACCCTACCCAGTCGCTCAGACTCGGCACTCGGTCTCAAGCACTCGGTCTCTGGCACTCTGCCCAGCCGCTCGGTGTCAGGCACTCTGCTCAGCCGCTTGGTCTCAGGCACTCTGCCCAGCCGCTCGGTCTCAGGTGCCCTACACCAGTCGCTCTGCGTCCTACGCAGTCTCTCCGCACCAGTCGCACTGCGCCCTACACCAGTCGCCCTACACCAATCGCTTAGTCTCCTTTGCTCAGCGCGATACACCAGTCGCTCTAAACCAGTCGGGCTAAACCAGTCGCGCTACACCAGTTGCGCTACACCAGTCACTTAGTCTCAGGCGCTCTGCGCCATACACCAGTTGCTCTACACCAGTCGCTCTACACCAGTTACTCCACGCTCTACCTAGTCGCTCTACAGCAGTTGCTCTACAGCAGTCGCTTAGTGTCAGGCGATCTGCGCCCTACCCAGTCGCTCTACACCAGTCGCTCTACACTAGTCACTTAGTCTCAGGCGCTCTGCCCCCTACCCAGGCGCTCTACACCAGTCGCTCTACACCAGTCACTTAGTCTCAGGTGCTCAGCGCGCTACACCAGTTGCGCTACATCAGTCGCTTAGTTTCAGGCGCTCTGCGCCCTACCCAGTCTCTCTACACCAGTCGCTCTACACCAGTCACTTACTCCCCGGTGGTCGGCGTCCCACCCAGACACTCTACACCAGAGGCTCTACACCTGACGCCCCACACCAGACGCTCTTCACTAGTCACTCATGCCATCCCTCGCCTCATTCATGTACTCACAACCTTTTTGGCCTTTGCAGCCCACTAAATCACCCATCCACAATCAAAACCTATGCCACAGAAGCCCAGTTAACTAGAACCTCCGAACCTACCAAACCCCCCACGTCTATCCATCGATAGCTACCTTTCCAAGTAAATTATTACCTACCTTTTACCAAACCCATTCGGCACCGTCATATCCCTTACTATTTCAGCCGCCTCAATAATGGCCTTTTTTGGATTCCTTTGTCCAAATGAATGCACCACATCCCAGCCTCAATCTGTATGCTTTACCAAACAGGACAAAGACATCAAAGACACATGCCAAATCAACCTATCATTCACTAACACCAGCCGCACTCCAGTAACCATAACCTACTATCCTAGCGCATACCCACGGTGCCTAGACACCACTCTTCACCATCTCCATTCAGCATTACACCACAAACCAAGCCTTCACTTATTACTAAGCATTTCAATACAGCTACTATATACACCCACACTCACCCACTACATCAGACTAGTCTTCGCCCGCCTAGGCCAGAAACCCCTTTAACTACTCGGGCCACTCCTTCAGAAACGGAGGAGCCTAATCAGCTTTACGTAATAAAACACCCGTCCATATCTTAAAATCCTTTGGATGGTGGAAAACCAACTGCTATGCTAGATACATATCTGACCCAAACTTGAGCTTAGAGACGCTCCAAAAGGCCAAGATGACATACAGTAGCTTTGGCCACACACCAGCTACCAGGGGAGAGAGTCCCTACTACAAATAATCAGGTGAACACCTGAAATTGTGAGAGGGTGCCTCTCCCCAAGCCAACTATTTAAACCCCACTCACCTGTCTTCATCAAGCACGCAGTCAACCCACCCACCTCTCCCGTTTTTTCACAACACTCCTTTCTATGTCTTGGTCCTCTTTTCAGGCCAAGATGACGTAGCTTTGGCCACACACCAGCTACCAGGGGAAAGGGTTCCTATTACAAATATATATATATATATATATATATATATATATAGTACATTTGTGTTCACATTTATATGTCTAAAACAAGTTAAAAAACCTGCTTCCTGCCCAGAATTCTGAGAAATACAGTTATTACATTGCATTCTGGAAAGCTGAGCAAGGACATGCAAATGTGCCCACAAATGTGCACACAAATGCTTTGTTCTTCAGTCCATAACCATTTTAAACATGGCTTCCTTTAAGCTTATGCCCGCTCCGCTACATTATACAGCTTTTATGCAAAAAAATTCTGGAGAGACCAAACTGATTTTAAAAATGGGAAGATCTTTAAACGGTTCTCTACTAATAAACCAAGAGGTTCAGACATTAGCTCCTCTGATTTTGAAAATTCAGATCTGGAAGATAGTACAGGACATACTACTAGGCCCAGACTTCCCAATACAACTTATAGAAGAGAACCATATGAGATGAGATCATTCACAAATGCTAGGACACCTACTACTTACAATAATGAAGGTTTTTTAGAAAGAGGCCAACATGCCAGGAGAGGCTCAGAAAGGATCATGAGGAACAGAAAAAACAAAGAAGATCAGACAGGCAGAGGAACAACATAGCTAATGATCAAAGCCTGCAAATTGTGAATCTCTCTGATTTTAATCTCAACAGTGATCATGAGTCAATTCTCAAAAAAGGCTTAACTTTTGTTCCTACCTCTAGAACTGATAAATTCACTCATATCAAAGATGTGAATCTTTTTGCTAGGAAACTTGCTTTACATAAGTTTTACAAAAATAAACAAGAAAGGGAGTATATGAGTCTAGGTGTGAGCAAGGAGGATATTGAAACCTTTCAGACCTTTTTGTCATTATTGAACGAAAACCACCCTGATCCATTACATTCCACTATGCACCAAAAGAAATGGAAAAATAAAAGTTCTTTTACTCCATTTCTTAAGGACTTTGCAAATATTTGGGTATTCCTACAGCAGGTTACTAGAGAAATTGAAGAACTTGACTACTCTAAACTTTGCAAGGAATATAACCTCACAAAGAATGAATACAAGGCACTTGATGAGCTCAAAAAATGTCAGGACATACAAATTAAGCCTGCAGACAAAGGCGGGAATATAGTGTTAATGGGAAATGACGACTATATAAAAATGTGTAAAAAAATTTTGGATGATACTGTCACCTATGAAGTGCTATCAAATAATCCCACAAAGGACTATAGAATAGCATTGAAAAACATCCTAGACAATGCCAAATTGGATAAAATCATTGATGAGCAGACTTACACATTCCTTCTTCCCAAATGTCCCACCATTTCCACCTTTTATGCCCTTCCTAAGGTGCATAAGAAGACTTTCCCTATTCCTGGTAGACCTATAATATCTGGTTCGAACAATCTCTCATCTAATGCAAGCATCTTTGTGGACTTTTATCTTAGAGATTTAGTGCAAAGCTTACCATCTTATGTTATGGACACAAATGACATCCTAAAACAGCTAGAGGACCTGTATATCCCAGAGCATTCCTGGTTGGCGTCAATTGACGTTGAGGCCCTATATAGCAGTATTCCCCATGATTTTGGCATGGAAGCAGTCAAATACTTTTTAAGCACAAAAAGCTCTAATGAAGTTAAATTCAACTTCTTTTTACTTCAACTTTTGGAATATGTTCTCAAACATAATTACTTTATCTTTGATGATAAATGGTACCACCAACGTAAAGGTACAGCCATGGGCACCTCTTGTGCCCCAGGGTATGCGAACTTACTGTTAGGTTGGTGGGAGGAGAAAATTGTATTTGACGACATTCATATGTCACTCATGCAACACGCCATCTTGTGGCGACGCTATATAGACGATATTCTGGTTGTCTGGACAGGCACCAGAATACAATTTGAGGAGCTGATGAAAGTTCTTAATACTAATGTAATTGGTTTAAAATTTACATATGATATTAACCCCACTCAAGTCACCTTCTTGGACTTACTCATCAATAAAGATGAATATGGCAAAGTATCTACCACCACATTTAGGAAAGATACGGCAACAAATACTCTGCTAAGATGGGAAAGTCAGCATTTCTTACCATTAAAAAGAGGGATCCCCAGAGGTCAGTACCTTAGGCTCAGAAGGAACTGCAGTACGGATAATGAATTCAAATTAGAAGCGGACAAACTCAGAAAAAGATTCCAAGAAAGGGGTTACCCCAATAAATGCCTGAAAAAGGCATTTAAATACGCCTTGGATTGTAATAGAACTGAACTCCTCAATGGGCTACATACCCAAAAGATGAAAGCAAGTAAGAACTTGCAAGAGAACCAACCTAGATGTATCCTGACCTTTGGATATGACTCAGATAGAATTCATAGCATCCTATCCAAAAATTGGCACTTGTTAAAAAATGATGAGGATCTAGAGGACTGCCTACCACCTAAACCATCGGTCACCTATCGGAGGGGTAAAAACCTTAAGGACATGTTGGTCCACGGTTACTTTAAAAAGCAAGGACCTAAACCCACATGGTTGAGACCATTATCTGGCTGCTTCAGGTGTGGCAAATGTAAATTTTGTAAATATATTAAACCATCTAAGTCTTTTCAACATCCAGTAAGTGGCGAGGAATTTAAACTTAAAGAATTTACTAATTGTTGTTCCACAAGCGTTATTTATGTGGCGACCTGCCTTTGTTCTAAGATCTATGTAGGTAAAACGAGGCGCCAAGTACGCAGAAGAATAGGGGAACACGTCTACTCGATCAAAAATAATCTTGACACACCTTTGGCACGCCACGTGAGGTGTTATCATAGAGGCAACAGTGATGTTCTTACATTTACCATACTTGATAGGGTACATATGGGCCCTAGAAAAGGAGATTTGGATAGAAAATTGCTCCAGTGTGAAGCACGCTGGATCTACAAACTTAAAGCATTATCACCACAAGGACTGAATGAAGGTTTTACTTTCACTTCCTTCATTTAAGAGAGGTTCCTTCATTTAGCTATAAGTCCAGTTTATAATCTAGAGGAAACTACTTACTCTTTAGCCTCCTTATTTCTCAGTAGGCCGCAATCTGGAGTAGATTACTTTTTAGAGATTATTAATCTCACTCATTATATCAATGCACCTTTTTGATTCTTACACTCCTCACACACTTTATTAGGATAGCCATCTTATCCCCTCTGTGGTATTTCCACACCACTTCCACCTTTTTTGATAGAGAAGTCTCCCTTAGCCGGGACTTATTGGGTCATAGTTCTTATGATCCTGTTTAGTATCCTTATTTTTTCACTATAGCCACTTATTTCTAATTAGCAGGATTATCCTGCTATGTTACACATACACATATATAGTATTTCATTCTAGACTTACTCTTCTTATCACATACTCACTTTGCCTCATACATATATTATATTTCATTATTTCATTATTTTACTTCACACATCACTCTAGTAGGATGTTTCTTTTTTGCATGGGTCTACTTTTCTTCTCTCTTAGTAGCATACCTTCTTTCTCTCACTACTTGTTACTGTTCAGTAGCATGTAGTAGATTTTTTGCTTTATCCCTCTCTAGTTCATTTTATTCCTTTTATCTATACTATCTTCCTGTTCCTCTTCTCACAAGTATTACCTCCTTTACAATGGTTATGGATTCCCATCTTTGCTTTGACTGTATATTCTGCCTGTATTATACCATATTCCTTTACATTTTACTCTCTCCCCGTTTTTGTATTCATTTGAGCCATACTGTACAGGACCAGTGGGCTGTGTCCCCTTTACATAAGCCTTTCAGTACTAGCAGCTCCGTTTTCCCTTCTCTGACCCCACGTGATATTACACAAGGTCTCCATGGTTACGCTAACCAGTTAAATAGACGGGCGCCTTAGCAACCCGTGTTTGCCTTTGAGGAAGACGTCCAGTGACGTCGAAACGCGTCAGGCGTGCGACGCTGCGTGCCTCCGTTCGTTTGAGCGCGCAGTGATCGCGTACTAGCAGTGTATGAGAGTGTCTGTGTGCCCTTACCTGTCCTAACCCAATATTTATGCATGTGACTGGCGATTGTTGTTCTGCAGGATTTGTTACCTTAGACACATTCTGTCACTGTTACTTCAGCTTACAGTCTCCTATACTTTATAGTCCATCAGCTCTATTAGCCTACCAGCTTGTGATAGCTGGCAGTGAATACTAATGATTATCACTTAACCCCTACTTGGAATTCCATTTTGACTCTCTATACACCTGAGAGGGGGGTTCACTATGAAATATAAGTATCTGCTTTTCTTTTTGGATATATAAATCTTCCAATTAGTAATAATACTCAATCTTTATTGCTTACTAACAAGTAAAAACTTTTGAGACTTACTCTTGAACTTAAATAAGGTTTGGGGCACATGTGCAATGGAGTAATTATACCCACATACAAAAAAAAGGCACAACACTGCTAAGTGGGACAAAGAGTACCCCCTTATTTAAGGGTTATTACTTTATAATATAACTAATTTCACTGAGAAGTGAAAGGCTCTCATTTGTCCCATATTATCCTGTCCTCTTTTAATTTGTGTGTTCAATCCTGGATTTTTTAACCAGTTTTTAACTTCGCCGTTGTGATATATTTATAATAAAGATTTGTTATATTATTTTCCCAATTCTGTATTGAGCAAAAGCTTTTATGCAAAGCCAAAGTGGGATTATACACAAACTGGAAATCCTACCCACTGACACCCCTTTTCAAGTTTACTGCCTATCATCAGCATGGGGCGGGAACCCCGCTTGTGTTGTGTACCTTATGAGTAGGTAGTTCACCACAACAATACTTTAACATATGGTGGACAAAAGAGCGATAGAAGCCCTCCACCGTACAGTAGTACAGTATATAAATAGTACATTTGTGTTCACATTTGAATATCTAAAGCAAGTTAAAAAAACTGCTTCCTGCTCAGAATTCCGAGAAATACACTTATTACACTGCATTCTGGGAAGCTGAAAAGGGACATGCAAATATATATATATATATATATATATGAGGGAGAGAGAAAGAAATACATTTGATATAGTAACAATGTAACTAATATTGCGCGTCTTGTAATATTTGGAGAACTAAAAAAATTATATTACTATGCATTACTCATCCAGTCACAGATTCCCTGGCATTGGGTAAAGTAACTCCCCAAAGAAGAAAAAAAAAACACAGGGCTTGTAACCCTGGGTTTGGGGCGTACCTGAATCATTTAGCCAAAACCTATCTCCTTCAGAGGCATCAGAGTGTGAAAATGTGAGGTTTAAATACTACTGACATGGATCCAAAATATCATACTTCATGTAATAACCCTTATTAATGTACAAATATTGTACCCAGTGTATACTTGTCATAGTAATATTATATTTATAGTGGCAATGTTATAATATTAGGATAGCATTTTTAACTTCTTAATACAATTTATATTTTAGCTTTTTTTTCAATGCAATAAGTTAATTTATAAACTAGCTCATAAATGTGTGTCCCTTGATTAATATTGTCATTACTCGCACATGACAATTGTCAACTCTAATAATAAAGAAGAATATTGAAGTGGCTATAACCCTACATTTTAAACATGTCTTAAACCAAACAAGATCATAGGATTTGTAATACAAATCAGTTGTGTATAACATGAAGGGGTAGGGAAGAAGATCAACTACAGTCTAAGTATTAGCATACCAAATGAATCTATTTTATTAACATTTAACATAATAGCATTTGTTTTTAAAAGCATTTTATCAGGCTGTGGGCTTTCATTTTTAAGTCCCCTTAATATAGTCATTAAGTATACTGATGTAGATAAAATGCTCTTCTGCCTCTATTCACATAATCAATGCAGTGTAAAAGATGTAAGTTTGATAACAGACAATGGGCCTCATTCAATTGCTACGATTTTGAGCTGCGGGGAAGCCACAAGCTACGTAACTTACGTTTGCGGCCGCAAGAAATCCCAATTCGCTATTCAATTGTTATGATTACCCTTCCGTCAAGCCCGTAAATCGATAAAATCGTGCCGCAGCTTACATATACCAAAGAGGTCCCGCAACGCTATTACTTACAAAACGTAGCACCATTTAAGCAAAATATAAGAGCCATCCTGTACTTTTATTAGAAGTGAAAGTGATTTTAGATCTTAGAATTAATAGCACAACATTCCCCTACTCTTAAATTGGGAAGTAAAAAAAGTTTATTTCATGTAAAATTTTCGTCATAAAGTCCGACGAGCTTCAACATCTAAGCCCCTAGGACGTTTGAATCCAACCTCTAGGCTTGGAGGTTAAAGCCTGTAGGATTTCATGACGAAAATTTAACATGCAAAAAAGTGGTTATTTATGCCCATTTGCGAGTTTGAGAATGTTGCACTGTTAATCCTAAAACCTAACATCACTTTCTCTTTTAATACAAGTACAGGAGGGCATTTTTATTTGCTTATGAAGTGCTACGTTTTGACAGTAAGACCTACGGCCTTGAATAACCTCCAGGCCCGTAACTCATTATTCGCAGCCGCAAGCCCATGACTTGTGGTTCAAGCCCGCAAACTTGGAGCACTGTAAATGCAAATATAAAAATAAGACAGCCAGTGGCGGCTGGTGAACTTTCAAGATGGAGGGGCGCCAGGGTGAAATGTAGCCCCTCCCCTTTTCCAAACCACACCCATTTTTATAACTCATCCACCTGACGCCATAATGACATTTATAAGCCCCGCCCAATGACCTTATACTTGCAACGCCCATTGAAATACATGATCAGCAATGTCAAGAAGTAAAGTAACAATGTGTTAAATTCATTGGTATACAATATAGATTGAAAAAACTCATGTGACAAGACTACAGCAATATCATAATTGCACCAATACGCATTAACAGAAAAATTAAAGCAGTGACACTTACCATTAGTCGGCTCTTCTTCTCAGGGTATTCACGTTCAGTAAGTTGACCAACGAGTTCAAACAAATCTGCTGCCACAGAGGGTTTGCACCTGGGGTTGAAAGAAAACAAGCAAATCAATCAGACCATTTAAGAACAAAACCATACTTTAAAAACCTTAAAAGACCAAGTGGAACCATATAGGCCCCAAACATACCGGTTCTTAGCCACGTCTTCATTGTGTTTTTGAATACTGACTTGGTATCCTTGGTCCAGTGGAACTGCAATGTTCGCCTGTCCAAGCATCTCAAACTTGATCCTGTTATGCAAGTGAGATTTAGAAGTTTTGTGTTTCGCCATTTTATCTGCTAGATGTTTGACGTCAGTCACTCCAGTTTTGGTCCAAGCAGCGTCACCACCAAATAGGATGCATGGAAAACAATATAAGGACTTCCTAAAAATGCTTCCACAAAGCCAGTTCTTCTTCTTGTACCATTCTATATTGAAAGTAAGTATATATTGCTTCCCTCTATCTCTTGCGATTTGCTGCAGATTTATCTCTGGTTGGTCAGGTCCTAACCGTTTTACTTCCACCTTCTCCTCATAGATTAGGGTGCCAAAAGGCTTCACAAGTAGAGAGTCAATAGTATTCATTTCTGATACCAATAGAAGAAATAGATCACGATATAGGGGGCGGGCTGTATTGTTGTTGTGTTTTTTTGTTGTGTTTTTTTTTTTGCTGTAAGGTAGTCGGGTTGCTAGTTGGGCCAGGGTGGGGTGTGAGTCACTGGGTCAGGGTTGTAGGTAGGTGGCTTGGCTTGGTACTACCAAGCCACCTACCTATCACCCTGACCCAGTGACCACACCCCACCCTGGCCCAACTACCAAGTTGGTAGTTAGGTCAGGGTGGGGGTCATTAGGTCAGGCAGGCTGTTAGGTGGATTGCTATTTGGGCCAGGGTGGGGTGTGGGTCACTGGGTCTGGGTTGTAGGTAGGTGGCTTGGCTTGGTACTACCAAGCCACCTACCTACCCCCAAGACCAAGTGACGTCAGCTGGTAGTAGCTGGGTGAGACTTAGGTCAGGGTGGTTAGTGGGGTCACATCAGGGTTGGCACGGGGCCTCATGGGCCTCCTGTCCTTAGGGGGAGTGATGACCGGGTCTGGGGGGGGTAGGCGTGACCGGGTCCATCAGGCTTATGCTGGGTGGGTGACCACATGGTCCGTCGGCGACTGAGGTGGCCAGATGGGCCTCGGGGGGGGGGGGGGTGACCTGGGTGATGGGGTCATCACCGGGCTTGGCACGAGGCCACATGGGTAATTGTGTGGCAGGCAGGCAGGCATAGTGGGGTACTACTAGGGTAGCCCTAAGTTTTTTAGGGGGACTAGGGGTTTGGCCAGGGCAGTTAGGACTTACTGTAGTAGGTTGGCTCAGTCCGAGTCGTTTCAGCCAGGGAGGTCTCAGTCTCAGCGGTAGCAGGAAACGAAAAGAGGGCTGGCTTATGGTGTAAGGTTTATATTAACAGGGGAGCTGTCAATCAAAATTAAACTCGAGGCTCTATTAGCTGGTGGGCGCCCTGGGCTAACGGTCTGGGTGGGCGTAGGTGGTTCTCCTGACAACTGTACAGCCTTCCATCATTGATTGGTCAATGATGGAAGACTGTCAGTCATTGAAATGGATACATTTTCACTGCCCATGCATAGCTTCTCCCTGGTTGGTGGGCGGAACCCATTAACGGTCATGACTCATTCATAGAGTCTAAATGTTAGTGTAAGTGAAGTGTAATCTGATCACACAGCGTGCAGGGGAAAGCTACAATAGATAGTGTAGCACACAGCAGTTAATACATACACACAAGGGGTTATCGTAAAGTGACAGTGTCCCAGGGAATAGTTTGCTTCATTCCTTACTTTAAAACACTTGAATGCTAATGTACACATACACATACACTTGAATAATCGCCAAACCTGTAACTCGTTATTGAAGCCCGTCAGACTTTTGACATAAATTAAACAGGAAATTAAGTATTGTATTGTGGTGATGTGCCAGCTTGAGAATGTTGTCCCTTTAATCCTCATGTCACACATTGTGTACCCCATCAATTACAATGCTTTAAGTGCTGTCTTGAAATTTATATTTGCATTTACAGTTTTCAGAATTTGCGGCTTTAAAACACGAGTTATGGGCATGCAGCAAATGCATACGGCCGATTGCATTATTTGCGATCGGCCGTAACAGGGACCTCGTTGCGGCGGTGCCTAATTGAATAGCAGCGTAGACGTATCAATACGCGGGGCTGTAAGCCGACTGCAAGTAATTGCAGATTTGCGGCCATTTGATGGCCCTTAATTGAATGAGGCCCTATGTAAGCTATCCAGTCATGGGGCCATATTCTATTAGCTACTTGCAAATGCCTTGAACTCATAAATTTGGCTTGGGGTGTTTTTTTATAAATGTTTATATGCATTCTATTGATTTAAGAATTCATTAGTGCCAATGAGTAATATTTGCCGAATATGTAGCAATATTAAGAGTGATTTTAAGTGTGTATAAATTTACAAATTGGCCAATTCAATTGGGCCCATGGTGTGGTCTCTCAAATTTTTATTTACTTGTGATATTTCAGAGGATACATTTTCTGTAGCATATCAGTCTCACTCTGACTTCATCGAAATGGAATGGTCAGCTCTGATACACCATAAATCTCTACTGAGCAGACTTTGTAAGTTCTGATGTAATCAGAGAAAGAGACAAAAAAGCTGATGGTTGTAGTGATCCAAAAGATAGATGCATCATATGAATCAACAGAGACAGTAACTTGAATAATATGCTGTATACAATACTGTAGGAGAATAGCTGGAGACTTTACAAGGGTATTGACTTGTTTTTTAACAATTAGATATGCAAATAAAATGTTGGTAGGTGAAAAGAACACCTCTAAGTAACTGAGTTACATCTAGTTCACAATAGTGAGCATAAGACAACTCACAGAATCAGTACCTAAAAATATACATACTTTTTTTTTTTTTTGTATTAATATTTTATTGTTGTAGAAAGGTATAAATAACATACACTTCATAAAAAGACATATCTTCTACCCAATATACTATACTACTATATTAAAATATACATTCAAAATAAACACACCTCCAATCACACTTCTTCCATTCATGGCTTCAGGCATGGGTTTAGGTAGGATAGAGAAGACAGGGGAATGGGTCAGGACTGAAAGGTCAGAATGACCTAGGTCACATCGACAGCTTCCTAATTTACATATTGTGGAAGTACCTATCCCATAGAGACCAGGATAAGCTACTTTTTTTTGTCACACCCAGGTCGGTGAAGTTTAGTTCCAATAAACGATTTTTATCTACTTTACTTTTAACCTCGTTCCAAGACGGAACCTCTTTCTGCTTCCACTTGGAAGCTATTACTGATTTTGCTACCATCAAGATCTGTAGCATAAGGGCTTTAACTTTTAGAGGTAGTGGAGGGAAAATGTGGAATAAAATTATTTCTGGGTGTGGACTCAATTCTACCTCACATACCCTAGTCAAATGGAAAAAAACCTCTGCCCAGAATTTTTTGATGCATGAGCATTGCCACCAAATATGCAGGGAAGAGCCTATACCACTGCACTTGCGCCAACAATACTTCTCATGATCTAACCCGCCAATCATTGCCATCCTAACCGGCGTAAAATGCCACCTATTGCAGATTTTAAAATGGAGTTCTCTATAGGAGGGATATTTAACAAATCTATCCGTAATTTCATATGATCTATACCACTCTTCAATGGTCCATTTACGCTCCAGTTCATCTTCCCAATCCTGAATACACTTAGATTTATATTCCATTTGTGGCCTTCTAATGATATTGTAACATTTTGAAATAATATGAGTTTTAGATTCCGCCATGATCAATTTTTCCAGTGGAGTTAAGTCTCTTAATCTAGTCAAGTAAAACTCTGACTTTTTGAGAGCTTTTTCCAGTGAGAGAGATTCTAACCATGAAATCTTTAGTTGAGGGGCTTTCGTTTTAATATTCTCCAATGAAAAGACATTACCAGGGAACAATTCTAACAGCAGGTTAAATCCTGCATTAGCTATCCTCCTTAAGGTCGGAGATTCAATATGTGATGCTAGATCTAGTAACGGAGTAATTGGTGAGGGAAATGGAATCAAATTATATTTACCATTCAGTTTGTTCCATATATTCCCATTTCCTCTAACCATAGTTTCATCCTGTTTCAAATATTTAAAGTTAATCTTTTTTAAAAATAAAAGAATTTTAATATTCTTTAAACCTGTTAGCTCTTGTTCAATTTGAACCCAATTATTATCATTAATAGGATCTAGCCATTCCAACATATTTGCCACTAATATGGCTTCCTGGTATTCCTTAAGTAATGGATAAGCCAAGCCACCATGTTTAAATTTCCCTCCCATTCTTGATTTCTTTATTCTTATTTTTTTCCCTTTGTGAATGAAGTTATCAATTTTATTTTGTAGTTGGTTAAGGAAATATGTAGGAATTCGGCAGGGGATATTCCGTAGGATATAGGTTATTTTTGGTAGTATTACCATTTTTATGGCGATAAGTCTGCCGGACCAAGATATATTTAAGCCAGACCAAGCATTAATCTTTTCTATAACCTTTTTATACACTTTTTTATAATTAGTTATTATTGTCTGCTTCAAATTTGTCTCCAATATTATCCCCAAGTGTTTCAAAGAATTTTGCCATATGAGAGGGAATACTTGTTTTAATTTCAGTAACATTTCATAAGAGATATTAATAGACATGGCTTCTGATTTGCTAATATTTAGCTTAAAATTTGATATTTTACTATACTCCTCTATCATTCGGAATAAGGATCCGAGAGAGGCTAACGGATTTTCTAATGCAACAAGAATATCATCCGCAAAAGCAGATATTTTATGTTCCATAGCTCCCACCTGTATCCCTTGCACCTCTTTCGCATTCCTAATCAATATTATTAAAGGTTCAATAAACAAAGCAAAGATAGCAGGGGATAAGGGGCACCCTTGACGTGTCCCATTTGACATAGGGAAACTGAATTAACTATATCCTGGCCCCATTACTTTTGCGTTGGGGTTAGTGTATAGGGCCCAAATGGCTTTAGAACCAAAGTCCCCCAACCCATATCTGTCAAACAGTACTTCCAGGAACTCCCACCCGACCCTATCAAAAGCCTTCTCTGCGTCTAATGATAAGAGGACGGTGGGAGCTCCCTTCCGATTAGCATAAGAGATCAAATTAACCATTCTCTTGACATTGTCAGAACCTTGCCTCCCTCTAATGAAGCCTTTTTGATCTAAAGAAATAAGTCCCCCTAAAATTGCATTCAACCTGATAGCTAAAATTTTAGCATAGATTTTAATATCAGTATTCAATAAGGAGATCGGGCGAAAATCCTTACACGATGGGTCTTTATGGTCATCTTTAGGGATTGTTATAACCGAGGCCTCCAACATTTCTTTCGGTGCGCACCCTGAAGTCATAATTTCATTCAAAGCGTTCTTAAGAGGGATTAAAATTTCTGACTTACAGATTTTATAATAACAATTTCTAAAGCCATCTGGGCCGGGGGAAGAAAAGTTTTTTAGATTATCAATGGCTTCCAGAATTTCTTTCGCAGTTATTTCTTTATTTAACATATCCAAATCGTCATCAGAAATTCTTGGTAAGTCAATTTTATCCAAAAATTTAAGTATCTCTTCTTTGGATGGTGAAATAAAATTTTTATCTTCCCTCAAATTATAAAGATCTTGATAGTAAAGACCAAAGGCATTCCCTATATCACTAGGCTTTGTCAGAGTCTCATTTTTATACTTTAACCTTTCTATTCTTTTGCTTGCTGTTTTGCTCTTTAATTTATTAGCTAGGAGTCGCCCTGATTTGTTCCCCATATGGTACATTCGTTGCTGCAGTGACCATAAAGATTTATCTAACAGTTCTTGTTCTATTTTTTTAATCTGAGATCTTATTGCATCCATATTCTTTACAATCTTGTCATTTGAGCCCATCTTATTAAGCCTATCTAAGTTTGTCAAGTCAATATATAAATCTCGTAAAGAACGACCTCTAAGTTTCTTCTTCATCACCTCCCAGCTGATCAAGTATCCCCTTATGGAGGCTTTGTGGGCAGTCCAAACTGTAACTTTAGATGTGACAGACGGGTTATTAGCTTTAAAGTAATTATTGAGTTCTTTTTTTAAAAGCTCTTTTATCTGTGGGTCCTGGAGTAAAGAGATTTTTAATTTCCATGGTGGTCTAACTGTTTCTAAATGACCCATTGATATATTTATAGAGACCATACCATGGTCTGACCATAATATAGGTCCAATTTCTGTTTTGATCACTCTTTTTAACGTTACCTTATTCACAAGTATGTAATCCAGTCTAACATGCGTATCATGTCGATAGGAGTAAAAGGAGTAATCCCTTTCCTGGGGATGAAAGGTGCGCCATGAATCATATACTTGATGTTTCATTAAAATATTATGAAAAAGATTACTTTTTTGTTTCGCGTGGGAATCTAAAGATATCCCTTTATGGGATTTCCTGTCTAGGTCCGCATCCACACATAGGTTAAAATCCCCACAAATGATAAGAGCACCCGAACTATATCTTCTTATCAAATTAAAAATTCTGTTCAGAAAACGAATTTGTCTTTGATTTGGGGCGTATATATTAACTATTGTAAATTTCTCACTATTTATTAAGGCTCCCCAAATTATATAGCGACCATTAGGATCTATTATGGAGATTTCTTCCCGCAAAATTAATTTAAGGTTGAAAAGAATTGAGACTCCCCGGGCTTTTTTCCTATAGGTAGAATTAAGAGTCAGGCCTATGTTATTCATTTTAAAGTAGGGAATTTTACCTGTCTGCCAGTGGGTCTCCTGGAGGCATACCACATCGGCTGAGCCAGAACCATACGATCTCTGGCATATCTGTCTTTTAACCCCTAAATTTAGTCCTTGGACATTCTGACTACAGATTCTTAGTCTTTAAACTTATCTGTATTGGTCATCCTAATTTGAGACCCTTTACTTCTCCTCACCCCCCACTCCCCCCTCCTTCCCGATCCCTTCCAAAGCCCTTATGCCTACCATAACATTCATACTGAGCACATTCATAACCCATACACTCACTGCCGGTGAATCTTTCTCCATCACCTCTCCGGGCAAACCAACACAAAAAGAAAATTGGTTTACCGTGGGGAAAGAGAAAGTTGAACTTCAATAAGCTAAAAATTTGGAAATCCACTGGCTTAGTTATGCCCGTGGCATCCCGCAATAACCCAAACAGGATGAGAAGCCTTTGCAAGTAATTTATCCAGGATATTCATTTCACTTTTATATTAGATCGATTAATCTCTACCCCTTCCTTCCACTTTCAAAACTACAAGATCATTTTTTTTTTCTCCCCTCTGAATCCTAAATCATTGAGGGTCTCTCCATTTCCAAGGGGATTATTTCACACCCATTAGTCTATCCCTCCCTCATACTCTCCCCTTCAGTTTATCAGACAATCAGAAAATACATAGAAGTACCCTTTAAACCTAATATCCTTTTAACAATTGTGATTTCTTTATCGTTTATCCTAAAACAGAGCTTTATTTCTTTTCGCTCTGAACCAAACATTGTGCTATTACATTAGCTTAATATTGCTACACCTTGTCAAATAAAAAATAATTTAGTGCAATAAGTGTTCACCTTTTATATTTATCCTTAATCCCACAATTAATTTGAGCTGGGAAAACCCAGTCCACTACCTATTGGACTCTCTATAATTTATATAGTGTTCAATCTACTTTCACCACTATAGTCTTTTGGTGCACTGTGGATTCAACTTATAGTGATTAAAACTAATGGCAAATCTTTACAAACACACAATTCATTAGTTGAATATTAATTGTGCTATACATTAGAAACCCATTTAAGTACTACTGATTATTTAATAGCCCGACAATCCAGTCTTCCTATACTCAAACAAGTGGAAGGCGAGGGGCATATTTACAGATCTTTCAGGACTACTTCACCTTCATGAAGATTATTAATTATTACTGTTTTATTGCCCAGTAAGAATATCAATTTTGTTGGGAACCCCCATTTGTATTGGATGTTTTTAGTTCTTAAACTTTTGACTATACCCTTCAATTCCATTCGCTTCATAGTAGTTTCCCTTGAGAAGTCCTGAAAAATCTGCAAATTTTCATAGGGCGGTGGAAATGATCTTTTTTCAAACGAATATCTCATAATTGATTCCTTGTAAGCAGCAAAGTGGATTTTAAGTATTACATCTCTGGGACGGTCTTTAGGAGCAGACTTTGGAAGTGGGAGACGATGTATTCTGTCAATCAAAATAGATATATCAAAGTTTGGTCTAACTATGGTGGATAGAAATGTAGATACATAGTTATTTAAGTCTGTACTTCCGATTTCTTCTCCTATCCCCCTGATTTTAATATTGTTCCTTCTGGAGTGATCATCTAATTTAGTATTGCAAATTTTAAGGAAAGCAACTTCTGACTCAAGTCGTTGATAATTATATTTTAAAGTTTGCATTTCCTCCCTTATTAATTTAAGCTCTTTTCCTAGATTTTCTGACTTTACTTGAACCATACCTATTGCTCTTCCATTTTCAGCAATTTTCCCTGTTAGATCAGAGATAATTGAATTTTTAAATTCAAGGAGGAGCTCTTTAAGAGCAGACAATGTCACCATGCTATCTTCTGATTCTGACACTTTGCTAGAAGCTTCTGATCTAAGTGTCTCATTAGGAGATGATTGATCCATACTTGAAAAATTATCTTTCGTATTAGTCTCTGGGTGTGTTAGATCAGCGGTGTTCCCTTTAGAAGATGGTGAGAAAAAGGCTCTCGATGTTACGAGATTTTGTTGCACTTTATCCGCCTTAAATTTATTTTTAACTACTCGGCCTTGTTTCTTGTTCATGTTTTCTCCTAGTTTCTATAAATAGAATATCTATTCTTAACACCAACTCAGTCAGACCTTTTTCAATACTCTTCTATCTTTGGCCCACTCACAGATAGCAAATGACCTTTTTTTTTTTCTTTCGTCTAACAAGCCTTTGCAGTAATGAATAGACAAGTACTTAAACAAAATTTAAACAAATATGCTGTCCATAGGTTCAATTAGATGTAGTCCAAACTCAAGCACATGTCCTAGGTACTGACAGCTTTGTCTTGATGGTATTGCGCACTTGATATATGGACCTGAATTTTACAATGCCAAAATAAAAAAAAATTCACTCCAAAGTAACTCCTGGCGAGGGAGCAGTCTTTTCATATTATGGGCAACACTTCTTGCTGAGACTTTAAAGACTGGAGGGCTATAGTCCATATAATCCATATAACCATATAGTCTTATTGCCCATATAGTCAGTTTACCCGAATGTCCCAAAAAACTTTTGAATAACTAATACATCCACGACGTGCTTTAGCACAGGAATTTTTCCATACACATCATTCTTTACAAACTGGACTGAGGGAGGGTGTTTAGCTGTTTTTTCAGGGGGAAAGTTCTCTGACCTCCAGGACCAGTTTTCTTAACTGACTTTCTTTTTGAGGTCTACAGAGGTATTTTCCATCTATTTTTGGGGGTTGCCATGCATTTTAGATATTGGGGTATTGAGGGACTTATCTCTGTGGCCTTCAGCCGTATATCATACTGTGAATCACAAGACACTTCTCTGCAGGCTAGCCATATCTTCACCCTCTCCACCCTATCCTCTATTATAACGTGGCTTCCCCCCTCACTTCACCTCCCTGGTCAGCCTCTTGGCCTCTTGGCCTCCCTCCTACCGCCAGCTCCGCTGTGCAGCCTCAGTGGTCATTCTCAACGACCTCCTCTCGCCCATACTCCGTTGTCCTCGCTGCTTGGTGCTAGGTGCTAGGTGCAGAGTCAAAACGCCAGCTTCTCACTACCGGCGCGCCGATGCTCCTGCTTGGCTCGCGCTTCTCTCCTGCTGCGTCACTGCCAGCACGCCACGGGTGAACGCGCCATTGCCCTGTTAGCTGCACTCGCTAACATCTTCCGGGGGCGTGGCCCATCACCAAGCTCTGCGAAAAAAAATATACATACTTGATTTCACATCTTTATTATAGGCAGTTCAAAAACACTAAACATAAACCATTGCAAAACAAAGTAGAGTAAATATAAACATGAGACAGTACAATCTTTCATCATGACCAAAGCTTTTTCACAAGTTCCAAAGAAAAATCCCAGTGCATAACAGCATGAGTAAATATTTAAAATGTATTGTTATCACCACTGTTTAAAATATTATTGTGAACTCAGTTGAGGGTATTTGACTTACCTGGGCTTTTTCTGCCATATATCTGGGGAAAGCTTGTTCCAGCTACATACGATCCTAGTAGGCTTCTTTTGGTATAGAAAATTCCAGTCCTTTGATAAAGCCACTGATTTAATTTAAAACAGTGAATACCTGTTTAGGGTCTACCAGAAAAGACAGACTATCTTGTTTGAGAGCCATCATTTAAGGGGTCACTAAATTAAAGTGACATCAATTAACTGGCAGGAATTATACCTGTTTACATGGGTTTATGATTGGTTGGTTTGTGTGTTGTTTTTAACAAGCGTGTATGTTTTTTTAGGTGTGAATGAATCACTGTTGCAATTTACTGAGGGACATTATTTAATGTTTGGGTCTATATGCCCTAGAGAAAGGAGGCTCCACTTAGTTGGACATAGGCCTGGTGTGTCTGTATCGGCTTACTGTGCTCCTTGAAACAACCACACCGTCTTTTTCCAGAGCAGCCTGTATTTCTCCTGAGGATATCTGGGGGGGGGGGTGTCTTTGTATTCCGAACAATTCTTCTGGCAGTTGTGGCTGAATTCTTTCTTGGTCTACCTGACCTTGGCTTGGTATTAAGAGATACTTACATTTTCCACTTCTTAATAAGTGATTGAACAGTACTGACTGGCATTTTCAATGCTTTGGATATATTTTTATATCCTTTTCCATCATTATGAAGTTCCATTATCTTGTTACGCAGGTCTTTTGTGCTCCGATTGGCTCAGTATCTAGCCTGTGCAGTGCATCCATGTGAGAGCTAACAAACTCATTGACTAGTTCTACACAGACACGAATTGCAATTTAAAAAGCCACAGTTGTTGGAAATTAACCTTTAATTGCCATTTTAGCTTTTGATCCGGGTAATTTGTGTGATTTTTGTTATCATTATGATTTAAAAAGGAGCCAATTAACAATGTGATAATACATGGCTTCATAAGATCACTATCCTTTAATTAAAGACATTTTTTTGCATGATCAGTCGTTTTTTCAAAATAAATGCAAAAATGTCAATTTCTGCCAGGGTATGCAAACTTTTGAGCACAACTGTATATGAAAAATTTCTTGGGGAGAATTTACCCCTATATTCGATTGGATGATTATACCATAATCAAATGAATCATTTAGGTATTTTATTATATTATATTTGGACCATTATCTCAATTGAGTCCACAGTAGCAGGTTTCATCCTGCCACAATTCCTTCGGAGGAATTAGAGACTGTTTTTACCAGGATTCAGGGATCAGGTTGACACAAGTGAGACAGAAAGAGAGGAAATCCAAGCTTTCTTCCTAAATCTACTGTAGAAAACAGAGGTTGTTCCCAATAGCACAGTCATCCTGATAGGAAGTGGGAACTAAAACATACATGATGGCAAAATAGTGTACAGCCCACACAGGAAACAAATACACAGATTGATATTAAGCTAATTTATTTAGCAAATTAATTTCTAAGTGTTCAGTTACTAAAATTATATAACAATAAATCAGGTATTTTATTTATTTTTTTTGTCTTTTTTTTACTTTTATAAATTTAACTATAGACCTAATAATCCTGAGTTTTTTCTTAGGTCGTAATCCTATTTTTTCTTTTCACGTAAACCTCCACAGATAACACAATGAGCATTAGTTTAGCTAGGGAACTTGGTATGATTAGAATATTATAACACAAGTATTTTTTTTCCCCATAATTATTATATAACATGTATTAACTATACTTGCCCTATAACATCTCACATCAATGTTTTTTTTGGGGGGGGGGGGGGGGGGTTGGGATGTTTGCCGACTAGGTCCTCCTCCCCCCTCTGATATTACCCTCTGAAGTATTGGGTTCTTTTTTTTTGTTTGAATGATCATGTATACCTGGATTGAAAATGTATAACTGTTAGATGGCACAACTATTCACACATCATGTAATATTTAGAGTAATTTGATGTTTAAACGGCATATCATGTAATGACCTGAATAACTCATGGCTGCAAATAGCAGACCGATCAGTCTATCCCCTCTCTGACTGATTGGTGTCATCAGAACTTAGACAGTATTTATGCTATTGCTACTGTCTGAAGAGGGGCTTACCCTATGTGTATTTCTGTCTTTTTCCTTTTTTTTCCCCTCTCTCGAAGGACCACCTCGTGGAAATGGCTACTGCAGCGATATTTAGGAGTATTGTTGAGAGAAATGAACATGAAATATACCATATTTTTCCGAATATAAGCTGCACCTTTTTTCCGATTTTTGAGCTTGCGAGTTACGGGTGCTGCTTATATTCGCGACCGTCAAAAAATCATTGCCGATTTGCGAACTTTGCTTGTAACGCATGAGACTTGCAGAATTACTGCCGATTTACGGGATTGCGAGTTAAGGGTGCCGATTTTCGTGCTTTAGACTGCGGTATTGAATAGCGATTTACGGTTTTAGTGATTCTAACATCCTGTAAAGCCTTTAACCTGCAAAAAAAGGCTACAGTGCTAATAAGAAAGCCTATTTCTTGTAATGGCTGATCACTTCGAGAGTCTTTTTCTCTCCAATTTTTTCGGGTGCGGCTTATATTTGAGTACTATCTTTTAAAAAAAATTTCAACCTGAACTTTAAGGGTGCGGCTTATATGCGGGTGCGGCTTATATTCGGACCAATACAGTCGTTTTCTTTGATGAAGCTGAGTATTCAAAGAAATAGACAAAAAGTTAAAAAGAGTCTCTCGGGCCCCTTTCTATGAGCTTTAAAATATTGTCCCAAAATGTTAGGGGAATGAATTCCCCTGCGAAGAGATTGAGAGTTATGAATATTTAGCATGAACCGGAAGTTGACTGTTCTTGTCTGTGGACAAGAATCACATATAAAAAAAAAAATTGTATAATTAATTTGTCCGATAAAATGTATGATATAAAAAAAAATTCGAACCGTAACTCAAAAGCCAGAGGAGTATTTATGTTTTTGAATAAAAGAAATGTAATAATTGAAAAATATAAAGAAATTGACATAGAGGGAAGATTCATTATCTGGGTCCGTAAAATTAACAATATTGATTATATAATGGCCAACCTATATGCCCCAAACATTTATCAATATACATTTTAAAAAAATATGATTAAACATATAGATAAAGTCAAGATAGATAGAAAGTCAATAGCAAAGCCACTACCTGATCAAGTCAAAAAATATCCAAAGATTACTTCAGACTTATAAGATATATGACAGTTGGAGAACTTTCCATCCAACTGAACAGGACTATTTGTTCTACTCTACTAAGTACAAAACATATAGTAGATTAAATTAATTTCTACTGGATTATACATCTTTGCAATTAGTAGAGAGAATTGAAATAGGACCAATAAGTTGGTCGGACCATGCTCCGATTACTTTATCACTTTATATGAAAAAAATAAATAGAGGCAGTAGATCAGTCCGTATAGATCCCACTTTATTTAAATCAGAAGAAAATAGGAAAAAAACTTGCCTTGTAAACCAACAGGTTCTTCGAGGAAAATGAGAGCTCAGTCCACTTTAAAATTTCCCTCTGGAATTCAAACAGAGCAAAGAATAGATCTCAAACAAAAAATCTACTTTAAATAAAACTTATCGACCAGCAAAATCAAAATAATGCATGTCCAACTTCCAGAGGAATTATAGACATTGCCCAAATTAAGCCAGAAATAAAGAAATTACAGCAAGTCCATGTAGATAATTTCATCTGGCTACAACAACAAAAAAGCTATCATCTGGGCAATAAACCAGGAATAATGCTGGCAAATCAAATTAATGGGAAAAACAAATATATTAGAATAGAAAACATCTTAGATGAGAACAGATGTCTAACTAGAAATCCAAAGGAAATTGGCAAGACTTTTGCAGATTTTTATAGATCTTAATATTGGTTTAGAGAAGAAACCCGGGTTTCGTAGACCTTCCCACTCTCAAATGCTATTTTTTTTTTCGATCTGATAACCCTTCCAAAAATAACAGAACAACAACTTAGTGAATTAACAAAAGAAATAACGGAAAAAGAAATACAAGAAAGCATAAATAATTTAAAGCTTGAGAAATTGCCGGGACCGGATGGATTACCAAACATCTATTATAAGACATACGTTGGGTCTCTGTGTAGACATCAAAAAAATTTCAGCAACAAGATAAAATTATCGGGGAAGGCACCGGCGGAAAATTTGGAAGCGGCAATTGTTAACATACCTAAAAAAAAAAAGATAACAGTAGATATTGTAAAAATCTATTTGAGTATCTAGACTAAAACCCTTCATGAAAGATTTAATCAATTCAGAACAAACCAGATTTATAAAGGGGAGGCAATCTACAGATAACACCCGGTAGTTGATTAATATTATTGATCATGTAAAAAGTCAAAAAATCCCTTTAGTAGCCCTATCGATGGACATGGAGAAAGCATTCAATAGGGTGAATTGGGATTTTATTGACTTAGTTTAGTTCACATGCAGTAAAAGCTTTATACACAAATGCTAATGCCAATAATAAGGGTGTGGACTTCAAATGAGATAACTTTTCAATAATGAATGGAACAAGACAAGAGTGCCCACTCTCCCCACTCAGCTTCTATCAAAGGTTCAATAATTAATACAAAGATATTAGTACAAGTAGAGAGATAGAAGGTATAATAACAGGCTCATTGAACAATAAAGGCATTGCTTTTGCAGATGACCTAGTGGTTACTCTCACAAATCCCATAAATTCCCTATTTGAACCACACAAAATTATAAATATCTATAGCGATGTCTCTTACTTTAAATTAAACATTGCAAAATCAGAAGTGATAGTAATGAATTTGGGAATAAATGACAGACTAAACTGAAAGATAAATTTGTCTATAACTGGGATGACAATGCATTTAAACATTTAGGTATAATATTCACTCCAAATTTGAGCAATTTAATAAAAAATAATTTCGAGATACTAAATTTGAATACCAATAATACAGTATCAAATTGGAGGAAACCCAATCTGACATGGTATGGAAGAATTTCGGCAATAAAAATGACGGTGCTCCAGAAAATTACATATATATTTAGAAGGACTTTATATATAAAGAAGAACTTTATATATATACCTACAATTAAAAAAGACATTACAACAAAAGCATACTCTAGAGGTGGTCTGACAGCACCTAATGTTCTTGAATACTCTAGAGCAATTGCTCTAACCCATATTTTGAAATACACTATTAAGACCGATGTCCCCAAATATCTGATAATTGAGAGAGCTGTCAAGGAATGTAGATCTTAAAAAGAAAACGTATTTTGTGATAAAGCATATGCCGGGGGGGGGGGGGGGGGGGAAATCAAATTACCAAAGGTTCCCAGAGTATTAATAAGTAGCTGGTTTGATCTGAACACAAGTTTAAACCTTATTAAATTTCCATCGTCTGCTACACCAATAAATAAGATATCCAAGGAATTATTACCATTTTTGAAAGTGGAGTGGACAAATTGAGGTATGAAAACCATAAAAGATGTATATAAAGGAGATCATTTGAAAACATTTGAATTTATCTGTAATGAAAAGAAGATAGAAAAAGAGAACAGGCTAATTTTATAAAATATGCTACATACTGCTATTTTGAATTATAGTTATAAACTAATGGGGAATAGAAATCTAACAGATTTTGAGCTATCGTTATGTGACACTAAAAGGAAGCAAACTGTAACAAATTGCCTTAAAAGTATAACATTTCTAACTGAAAATATAAAATCCATAAGAATGATAAAATGGGAACAACATTTCCAAAAAGAATGGTATGAGAAGATCTGGCAAAGTGTTTACAATTACTGAAGAATGTATTAAGTGTAGCTTGCTTAGAGAAATTCAGTTCAAGCTAATACAAAGATGGTATATTACACCAGAAAAAAATGTCTCTGATTAATCCACAAGATTATACAGGGAACTTCTGGAGATGTCTTAAGGAGATGGGATCACATAAACATATGTGGTGGTCATGTCCAAATATTCAATTTTTTTGGTCTAAATGCATCACCCAAATTTCTAAAGTTATCACTTATAAGTTAGAGTTGTCACAAGAAATCGTTCTGTTTCATTTTTTTCAGGAAAATATTCCAAATGTTATTATCCATATGATTGTGAAATGGCTGATCAGCCTTAACTGGAAGAAAGAAAGTTTACCAACTTGGCAAGAGATAAATAATCAATGGATATTCTGTGCGTGATCAGGTCAAAGTGGTCCTGGGCAAAGCCCCAACCTTAGATTAAAGAAGTCATGGTCAAGATGCCAAGCAGTTCACCATCCTGACTGGTCATAGACCTATCACTGGTACTGTTTCAGAAATGTGTCTTAAATTAGCAAGGGGGTAATAATAATAATAATAATAATCATCATCATAATAATAATTAATTCAAGTATATTGAGATTTTATCCCAGAAGGAACTCAAAGCACTTATGAGGGGAAACAAAAAGAAAAAGAAAGAATTACAACTTATTTGAAGGCCTGGGTAAAGACTGGCAATTACTGTGAAAGTGTAGAACATGACTTCAAGTTGACAACAGGAACATAAAGGAGTCAATAAATTTATTTTGTGCACATGTAGACACAATAAGCATAAACATTAAATAACTATCCCACTGTAATTATGATTGTTTATATGCTTTGTCTCTTGTACATAACCTGTCAGTATCCTTTAATACTTGTCAATGTTGTATCAGGTTTTACATCAGAATACAATTTTGTTTTTAAGCATTTTTGTTCAGTACATGTTTTTTAAAGTCTCATGCTTCTTGTGATTGAGATGTACTGTAATTCAGTACAGGCCTAATGAAAATTCAATGAAACATCAAGTGTTTTTGAAAATATCCAAATTGGCGGAATTCTGGGGCATGATGGAGAGTTTTAGAATCTTGGTGCGACATACATAAAAGCCGGAGACCCTGAAATTTGTGATGAGGTTTTGGGGATTGCTCATAGATTTTCAGCTGCAGATCTATGAGGAACGCCTTCAGATTGCTGGGGCCTCCATCATGTAAAGCTTTGTATATTAGGAACTCCAAACTTGGACTATATACACGTTTTTTCACAGGGAACCTGTATAGGGCATGGAGGAAAGGCGTTATGTGGCAGGAGCGAGATGTGTTTGGTTATAACCTCTCGACAGCATTCTGTACCAACTATAAGCTACACCCTCAATAATATCCAAATATTATCCAAAATAGCTCAAAAGAATGGATGATGCAAGGAAAAGATCCAATGAGAAGGTGTGCAAAGGGATACATTATATGATGGGGCCAATCTTAGATCATAGATGAGATGAGTGAGCAAAAACATGCATGCTGGGACTGATTTTAAAGTTAGCAGGATGTATGGTGAAAGATGAGTTGACTGCTGATACCTTATCTCATTTTAGCAGGATAAAGATACAGAGTGTGGATAAACATAGGAATTCTGTTTTTCTATTTTGTATATTGTTAAAGTTCTAGTCAATGGATTGGGAGATCTTGAGCAATGAAGCAAGTTTAGCAGCTGGAGGAGAAGGGCAAAGGAGAGAGCGTTAAATGTAGAAGGAAATCTAGAATATCTGTTTGGAAAAAGGTTATGACCACATTTTGCTCTTGTGTTTAAAAAACAAACAAACTTAAAGGTACACTAAAGTTACAGAATTGCTATCATTCATTGAAAAGAGCAGATTTTAAATGTTGTTTTCTGTTTGCATTGAACATAAGTGAAATGAGTTAAAATGCTCTTTTAATCTCTGTTAAAATGTGTTTTGAACAAAGTCTGGCCCATTTCCTACACTTTTTTTTAGCTATATCACCTAGAATGCAGAAGAGACAATAAGCATGAATATTTAATAACTATTCCACCTTAATAGTGAATTATTTATTTGTTTTGTCTCCTCTACATAACTTGTCAGTATCCCTTTAATACTCTTCAATGTTGTGTCAGGTTTTACATCAGAATACAGTTTTGTTTTTTAAGCATTTTTGTTCAGTACGTTCTGTTTTTCCAGTGCTATAATATAAAGTCTCACGCTTCTTGTGTTTGAAATGTACTGTAATTCACTACAGGCCTAATGAAAAATTAATGAAACATCAAGTGTTTTTTACAGTTTAGGAAGTATTTCAGCCGAAAATGAATTACTTTTACAACTGCATAGATAAAATATTATTTGTCTAACACATTATGTTCTGAAGGAACAAATGTTGTAACTAGGCAGCAGAAGTTAATTTCTATCAAAAATGTAATACTTAGAAAAATAATAAAGTGAGATTTAATCCTGCTGATTCCAAATGATCAGTTTCTATGTTGTAATAGAAACAAAAAATCTTCCAGCCACTTGCACAGATGCTGCAATTTTTAATATCCATAGAAATATTGTGTTTTGCAAGACTCTGTTATACCTGTGGCTTCATTGATCTTGTTCAGGAGATTGATCCAAAAATGATTTCCCAAAAAGTAGATTAATAATACTTTTTCAATGACCACATAGTTTTTGCAAAGTTAAAAATCAACGATTAAGGTTTATCCAGTGCAAATTATTTCATGCTATTTTATATTGAGTAGACATTATTGAACAATTTGTAAGCCTTTGGTTATTACACTCTTAACTATCCAGGTTAATTGTATAGTAATAAACAAATTGAGCTGTTATAGTTGTAAAAGTTAGAAACATCCATCATCAAGTATAAAAATAATATAAGGTGGATCTCGAACATTTGTAAATATTCCACATGCAAATGAGTCTTATACATCCTGTGGTCTAAAAAGCCTACATGTTGTAGAGGCTGCAAATAAATCTATGGAAACCTTGTAATTTCACTTTAAAAAAGGCACACAAACTTTTGGGTGAAGGAGACGTGTGCAACGTCATGTGTGTGCGCAGACAAATGCGCACACCCACACCAGCGCGGCCAGTGAGTACTGGGGGAGATAGACCTGGCGTTAGAGGGTGGGTTCTAGGGGGAGAGACAGAGTGAGTAGTGGGGAGAGAGAGAGCTGGGGAGAGAGGGTGAGTACTGGAGGGAAAGAGCTAGGGAAAGAGGGTGAGTATCGGGGAGGGTGAATACTTGAAGCTGGGGAGAGGGTGAGTACTGGGAAAGACAGGGTGAGTACTAAGGACCGTGAATACTGGGGGAAGAGAGGGTGAATACTGGGGGGGGGGTGATTACTTGGGGAGAGGGTGATTATTCAGGGTTGCAGAGCTGGAAAAGGAGGGTGAGTAGTGGGGGAGGAAAGGTTAAGTGCAGAGTGCTGTACTGCCGCGTTGGTGTGGGTGCTCGTATTTGTCAGGCATTTTTACCCGCGCACATGAAGGCTCGCACTTCTTCGCCCAAAAGTTGTGCTACCATTAAACAAATTAAATCAAGACTTGGCCAGGCCAAGTTTTAAATATTTTAACATGGGTAAGAAAGACTTAAGATGAAATATTGTGATGGTCTCAAGATAGCGTGTTCTTAGACATACACATCTCACTTTAATGTTCCATTGTCCCAAATAAACATTATCAAGCAGTTGTTACGATAAACGCACAACGGAGTCTAGTTTGATCTAAAATTGTTGACAGACATAATTTGAACAGAGGTCACACATATTAATATTAATCCAGTTTAATATTTTGTACCAGAACGCTCTCAAGTGGATAGAAACAGGTATACACCACATATTTATCAATACATTCTAATTTCTACATATACATACAAATCAACCTTGTGATGATGAGGAAGAAATAGTTATCTAATGGAAGGTTTGTGCTCTTTTGGTCTCTTTCCTGCTTTTTCCAAGGTCTTTTGTCTCTTCCTGGTCTTTTCCTGCTTTTTTCTGGAGTCTTTTCTTCTGTATTATTTTCTGGCTGGTCTTTTCTAGCTTATCTGACAATCCTGTCTGTTGAACATACCTGACTTCATCCTTGGGCATAAACGAAAGCCCCCTTCAAATCTTACCTAAGATTTCTTACTATATCTGTCTATATCAAATTCTATCCTATCTCTACAACTCTTCCTAACAAACCAATAACAAAAGAGGGATTACATATTATCTTGAGAAAGGGTCCTAAAAATGAGACAGGTGTTATCCTGAAATTCTATACATGGTATGTAAACTGGTTTAACTTTCTAATTTTTAAAAGAGTTAAAATTAGCCCAATATACCACAATCCTTATTTAACCCCTTTGGGAGTGGTCACAGAACCAAGACTCTTTAGCACCTTCATTCCGGACTGTAGGTGTTAATTAACATATTTCAATCGGTGCCCATATTCCCTAAAACAGACTAATTGATTGTATTCAATAATGTAAACATTTAACTCTGTTACAAAACCAATTATTAAAAACACCTATACAGCAAATAATACTTACCAATACTCAACACATATAGTCTTGTATCACACAATCTACAAAACTGTCTTACATCATTATTGATTGAATTAACCAATTTGATAAATTAAATTAAATGTAATTAGTTTTGATGTAAGACCAGTAACCAAATAATAGCTTGCCAATACCTAAATACAAATGTATTTAAAGTGCCTTGCAAAAGTATTCACCCCTTGACTTTTTACCTATTTTTTTATATTACAGCCTTAAACTATTTTTTAGACATAGAAAACAGAAAATTGGCATGTGCGTATGTATTCACCAGCCCATAAAAAGTTCTGGCGCAACCAATTACCTTCAGAAGTCACATAATTAGTGAAATGATGTCCACCTGATTGCAATCTAAGTGTCACATGATCTGTCATTACATATACACACCTTTTTTGAAAGGCCCCAGAGGCTGCAACACCTAAGCAGCAGGCCTCTGCCAACTCTAAATCTTTGATGATCCCCAGGGGCACCTTCAAATCTATCATAACCAAAGGGAAAGTACATGGCACAACAGCAAACCTGCCAAGAGACGGACGCCCACCAAAACTGGCAGGTTTTGAGTTTGTGAAAAGGCATGTGCGAGACTCCTAAAATTAAGGTGCTCTGGTCTGGCGAGACTAAACTTGAACTTTCCGTCCATCAAAGAAAACGCTATGTCTGGCGCAAACCCAACACATCACATCACACAAAGAACAGCATCATGCTGTGGGGATGTTTTTCAGCAGCTGGGGCTGGGAAACTGGTCAGAGTTGAGGGAAAGATGGATGGTGCTAAATACAGTTATATTCTTGAGCAAAACCTGCACCACTATGTGTGTGATTGAGCAGGACAATGACCCCAAACACACTGCTAAAGCAACACTTGAGTGGTTTAAGGGGAAACATATAAATGTGTTGGAATTGCCTAGTCAAAGCCCAGGCCTCAATCCAATAGAAAACCTGTGGTCAGACTTAAAGATTGTTGTTCACAAGCGCAAACCATCCAACTTGAAGGAGCTGGAGCAGTTTTTCGAGGAGGAATGGGCAAAAATCCCAGTGGTAAGATGTGGCAAGCTCATACAGACTTATCCAAAGTGACTTGGAGCTGTGATTGCCGCAAAAGGTGGCTCTACAAAGTTTTGACTTTAGGGGTGGGGGGGGGGAATAGTTATGCACATTGACTTTTTCTGTTACTTTGTCCTATTTTCACACAAGAGTAGTCTGGTCTTTATAAATAATTCTAGGCAATTCTATCAATTAGCTGGTATCACACTGCTACTATAGACCATTGCTAATCAACTCTCATTTATCAGAATATACTGATAGTCCTGTTATTTCAGGATATACTGATAATCACAGAGTATTTATAAAAAAGCACATAGTATCCACATTGTTAAAAACAAAAAATGCACAAAATTAGATTGTAATACAATAACACGCTGAACCAAATTATGAAATTAGTCTTGTTCCACCAAATAACAATTCATAATTATTTTTGACACATTTATCATTAATTAGTATTTAGTGATTTTGGCCACTAGAGAGTTAATGTTTGGAAGGGTTTAGGATTATTGTTTATTAGTAATATTTATTAGTTATTTCAATATAGGTTAAGCTTTTTGCAATATTAAGTATTTGGTTAAAGTAAAAGTTATTTGTAGAAAGCTATAAAACAATTTCATCTAATAGATATAATTAATTCGATAGAGGAAAACAAAGAAAGTTGATAGAGAAAAAAATATACAGGAATGGGATTACTTTGTAATACCAGCGTTATGATATAAACTTTGTGAGGCTGAATAAAGTTGAATGAATTAATAAAACGTATCATGATGTCATTGCGAAAACATAATTGTCATGACGTAACAACGCTCACGCAAAACCCGGAAGTAACAGGGCTTTATAAGCCAGAGGAGAAGCCAGTGAATTTAGCCTTAGAGAAAGTCCTCAAAAAGGACGAAACAGACCGTTGGCATTTTATTTTTTAGTGGCATAGGATCAACTCCAAGGAAAAATGGCTTACATGGCTTACAAGTGAGTTTTTACAAAGAGGGAAGTTTGGAGAGAGGGAAACTGAATCGCAAGTATTTTTGATATTGGTATATGTTATTACCCTCCCATACGTATATTCTCTAATGATCTGTTTATTTTTTTTGTATTTTTTTGCAATACATAAAACCATTATATTATGTGAATTCCTTGTTTTGGAGTTATTAAACACCTGTGTTCCACTATTTTTCTTTTTTGTTTTTAACAATGTGAATACTAGGTGCTTTATTATAAATACTTAACAACTCTGTGATTATCAGTATATTATAGATTAACAGGACTTTCAGTATATTCTGATATATGAGAGTTGATGAGCAATGGTCTATAATAGCAGTATGATACCCGTTAATTGATAGAATGGCCTAGATTTATTTATAAAGATCAGACTACTCTCGTGTGAAAATACATTTTTGTGCTGATACTGACATTATGAGAATTTGCAAGCACAAAAAAAAGGGTCAATAATATATATTTTTGATTGTTGAGCTTTTAACTACCGTGAAATAAACTGGATGAATGAGACCAGCAGTACGGGTAAAGCGAGCAAGTTCTTGAGTACACTCAAGGATCATTATCTGGCCCAGGTTATACAAGAGCCTACTAGAAATGAGGCCATCTTGGATTTAGTCATCACAAATAATATTGTTATGGTATCAAATGTTGAAATAGGGCAACCTTTGGGAAACAGTGATCACAACACAGTCTCATTTGAGATTGAATTAAAAAAACTAAACTGTAAGGGGCCAACAAAAACTCTTAATTTTAAAAGGGCAGATTTTAACGGTCTAACGGCAGCAATACAAAGTATAGACTGAGAAAGGGAACTGGCAGGTAAAAATACTGAACATAAATGGACAACATTTCAATTCATACTAAATAGACATACACATCTGCATTTACCATGTGGGAATAAAAGTAAAAGATACGGAGTAAAAAACAGGCATTTCAGTTAAACAAAAAAGAGGGGACAGAGACTCCTTTACAGGAGTACGATGAAATCAATAAGGCTTGCAAAAGGGCTATAAGACTGGCTAAAATAGAAAATGAAAAAATAGTTGCAAAAGAGAGTAAGACTAACCCTAAAATATTTTTTAAAGCATATTAATGGGAATAGGGCCAGGATGGAAGCTATAGGAGCATTACAATGTGAAATAGGCTGTCTGACAATTACTGACCAAGAAAAGGCAGATGAGCTAAATAGGTTATTTTCTTCTGTATATACAAGGAAAGTACCAGTGGTTGGGTCACTTCACCATAATGGGGCTACACTACCTTCACCAAATAATTGGTTAACGCAGGAAGAAATTCAAAAGAGGTTGATTAAAATAAATGTCAATATAGCTCCAGGTCCTGATGGAATACATGCAAGGGTGTACTGAGCGAACTGGGTTCTATCATAGCCAAACCATTATATCTAATTTTTCAAGATTCACTCAACACTGGATCACTACCAGATGACTGGAGAAAAGTGTAGGTGATACCTATATTTAATAAGGGGCAAGAGAAAATTCAGGGATTTATAGACCTATAAGCCTCACTTCTGTAGTGGGAAAGCTTTTAGAAGGGTTAATGAGGGATATTATACAAGAGTATGTCTATTCAAACAGCATTATAAGTAGGAGCCAACATGCATGTATGAGGGGTAGGTGGTGTCAAACAAATCTAATTAGTTTCTATGATTCTTTGTTGATCTTTTGCATGTGACATTAATTTGTTTTTTAAGTGATTTTTACCATTTGATTTACAGAACATATTTAATAGTTTGAAGGTGCAATCTATTTTAATATTACACCAAGGTAAATTAGACAAAAAAATAAAAATGTTTGGTTGCATAAGAATTCATCCTCCTCCTGAGCAAATACTTCAGTGGCAATTATAGCAATAAGTCTTTTGAAGTAGGTTTCTACCAGCTTTGCACATCTGAATCCTGCAATTTTTCCCATTTCCCATTTCAACAAAATTGCTAATGGTCTGATAGATTAATTGTGACCTGTGGTGAATTACAATTTTCAAATCTTGTTACTGATTCTGATTTGGATTGAGGTGTAACTTTTATCAGTGTGTTTATGGTGATTGTCCTGACGGAAAAACAAACCTTCCCCTGAAACAAGTTTTCCTCTAGGATTTGGTGCTGTATTCTGACCAGTCTTAGTTCTTGCTGATGAAAAACACCACCATAATATGGTAATGTTATCACCCCAATGTACCTCTGTGGGGATGATATTCTCAGGGTTTAGAGCAGTGTTGATCTTATGATACACATAGTGGTTTTGCTATGTTCAAAAGTTACATTTTATTTCTTATCAGACCAGAGGACCTTTTTGCACATTTGCTAAGTCTCCCACATGCCTTTTGGCAAACTCCATATGGATTTGGTATTTTTTTATCATCAATGGCTTTCTGCTAACCACTTTTCCATAAGGTACCGCTTTTGGAAAGACATGGTTATAGTTGTAACATAGATGATTTCTACCATCTTAGTTGAAGATATCTCCAGCTTCTTCAGTGATATCATTGAACCCTTGTTTGCAACTCTAACGAATGCCCTCCTTAACCAGTAACAAGTTGTGAAGGAGGGCTTTCACTAAACAAAATCACAGCAGTGCCACATTTTTAAAAAAATGTAATATTGGATGTAATGATGCTCCAGGGGAGTTCAAGTTTTTGGATATATTTATATAAATGATTCTTGGCTGGTGCATCTCCAGAGCTATCCCCGTTTTGTTTTTAGATAGATTTGCAGCCTTCATGATGCTGTTTGTTTAGATATGTTCTCAAACAAATTCTGGAGGCTTGTTTATTCTGAGATCACGTGGCATTGCAATTGTACAGATGTGCCTTATTCAATGAATTATGTATTTTAAATGCAATTGGTTGCATAAGGGCTTACTGAATGGTTTAACAGCAAATGGGGTGAATACTTATCAATCATTATTTTTTTTTTATATATTTGAAAATAATTCAGAAAGAAAAGTAGGTTTTTATCTCAGTCAAGACTTTGTACTAGAGACTTGCCTATCAAAAATGATGGCCATAAAATTTGAAGGCTGGAAATGCTGCTTGCCACACAATGCAAGGCTCTATGAGAGACTTCGCCGCTCATTGCAGGCCTCCGCCAACTCGCCACTTTCATGCCTTGAAATGAGCACCGTCGGCGCTCATTGCGAGTCTCCCCCCCTTCTTCACGGGCCTCGCAATGAGTGCCTTCCGCGCACATTGTGAGCCCTGCAATAAGCGCTCATTCACAGCGTCGTCCAACCCGCCACTTTCTTGCCATGCACTGAGCGGTTTCGGCACTGAGCACTTTTCCCCACTCTCTGACCCCTGTGTCTGATTCCCCCTCTCCCTTCCATGTGTCTGTTTCCCCCTCTCTCCCTACCCACCTCTCCCTGTCCTGTTTTTTTCCTGTATTTCCCCTCCCAGGTGTCTCTTTTCCCCCTCCCCTGTGTCTTTCTCCTCTCTCTCCGTGCTAAAGTCTTGCGTGCCTCGCGATGAGCGCTGTTGTTTATTTTTCTTGTGGGTCTGAGCGGTTAATTGTTACTGCCATCGGCCTCATTTTGAGCCTTTTTCAAAACACCTACGGGTTTACAGCTGCCATTTTTTTCCTGGCTTAGACGATTTTTGATCGCCTAAAAACGCCAATTAAGCCTCAATTAAACCCCTTTTTGGGGTCTTTCGTATTACGGGCTTGAAAAAAATGGAGGCCGTTAAAATTGTATTTTTTTCAAAGTGTTGCAGACCTCGTGCTCTTCCGGGGCCTGGAAATTAGCGACTTCGGTGCTCATTGCCAGCCTTTTTCAAAGTCATGCGGGCCCTGAGATGAGCGCCTTTGCAGCTCATCTCAAGCACTGCAATAAGCGCCTTTGCTGCTCATTGCGCATGCGCAAGCCCGTAACTTTTAACATTGCGTGACCAACATTCGTAACTTACCACAACTATTATATGTGAAAGATCACTGACATAAACCCCAGTTATATTAGTATGAATTTCAGGTTGTAAAAGTACAAAGTATGGAAAAGTTCAAAAGGTGAATAAAAGGCACTGTAATATCTGGTCAGTGGTATATTAATAAAGTAGACACACAATTCCATAGTTCTGATGATTATTTTTTCCACTGGATAAATATTTAACCGAGGGATGTAAACAGAACTGCATAATTGGTTTGTAAAATGTAGTTTCATAGAAATACAAAGGTTCACAAATTAAAATAGATGGATTGCAAGGTATAGTTTATCAATAAATCTAACAACGGTAAAATGATTTCAGGGAAAATGATGTACAGTTAGCTTTTTATACAAATTTAAATTATAAAATCATCATTTGCTATCCAAGACTATATTTGGATTATTTTAAATATAGAATCTTTCTTTAAATCATGTTTATTGAGAACTGGTTATAATATTGCATTTTAGGAATTCAGTTAAATTTTATTTACAAAAACAGACCAACAGATTATTTTTATAATGAACTATTTAATTATTTCTGTTTTCTAATTTAAATTTTAATTATTGCTTTCTTGGAATACAATTAAAAGTTTAATTATGAAAAGTAACCTTGTAATTTTAGTACTTGCATGCTAAAAAAACAAAATATCTACAGATGAGCATATTAACATTTCATTTCAGGAATGTGTTTTCGTGCCAGTGAGATAAAACAATGTTTAAAGGGATACAGACAAAAATCCATATCTGGTATGGCTCTATGTAATTGTCATGTACTGAGCATGAACAACATCCACAAAGTGCTTATCAATGATTAGAAAATAACACAAAGATAAGAATCTGAGATTGATGGGAGGATCAGAAAGGTTGGTTGCCAAACATTTAAACCCCAATCTAAGTTTACAGTAAAAAATATGCATTGAACTGATAAAGTAAATGGTACCAGCAGTTAAACTATACCACGTTAGAACATTTACAGATAGTAATAATTGTTTTATATAAAATGCAAATAACAACTTACCTTAAATTACAATTTTATGCATTGAACTAAGTATTATGTGTATAGCAATGGAGTCTTCATGTGTAAATGAACTACAAAAATGACATACAACATTATACAGTGAATGCATAACAATAGTGACCCATTGAAATACAGCCATACAAATCTTTGCTTTTCTTTTGATTTTAGTATAATGTTAGGTCATCTGAGTTTATTCAAGTCTGTCAAGTTGCAGGAGAAATGGAGTGAACCAAGCTGAACATAATAGTCAATTTTACCATTTTCTAATAAATATTTTAATGGAATATTGCCAAGTCCTTGAAGGTCACGACGTAGACAGGTCTCTCTTGATATGAAATGCATAGAATTACTACAATCTTTTTATTGCCAAATATTTCTGTGCTGGAATATATTATGGGAAATGAAAGTTGAATTTAAAAATCTATTTTGTGAATGGCTTTTCTAGGTGGTAAATTATTTGTTCCTTGAAGCAGCTTAAATTTCTCACTATTCATACCGGAGCAAAGTGCACATCATAAGGCATTAACTAATGAAATAGAGCATTTATTTAAGTATGACATATATTTATTATGATGAACAAGTAAACAGATGCCAACTGTTTTAATTACTTTAAATACAAAAAATTAGCCACACCTATTCAAATTAAAATTTTATGGAAACATATGAGATACCAGCTGAACCATTAACACATATACATCACATATATAGTTGTGAGCGTACGAGTTGTTGCTAACGCTGCGGGCCTCGCGTAGCGAGGGCACTGTGCCAGGTTCTCAGTTGCTGGCATGGAGCGCCGAAGGCGCTCCTTGCCAGCAACTGAGGACCCTCGCGAAGCTCCATGCCTGCGGCGCTTCGCGAGGGTCCTCAGTTGCTGGCAAGGAGCGCCTTCGGCGCTCCATGCCAGCAACTGAGAACCTGGCACAGTGCCCTCGCGAAGCGAGGGCCGCGACTCGCGCAGCGAGTCGCGGGCCTCGCGTAGCGAGGGCACTGTGCCAGGTTCTCAGTTGCTGGCATGGAGCGCCGAAGGCGCTCCTTGCCAGCAACTGAGGACCCTCGCGAAGCGAGGGCCTCAGTTGCTGGCTTGGAGCGCCGCAGGCGCTCCATGCTAGCACCTGAGGACCTCGCAAAGCGAGGTCTTCAGTTGCAGCAACTGCGACCCTTGAAAAAAAAAGTTTACGTCCAAACACATTACGACACTCGCAAACAACATACGACACACGTTGAAACACATTACGACACTCGCAAACAACATACGACACACGTTCACACACATTACGGCCTCGCAACACTCGGACGCAACTCGCGAACATTACAAAATTACAAACACAATACATACACACAGCACATACATAAAAACCTTACCTACACAAACAGGAAGCACCCAGGACCTCAAAAATGCAACTTAGAACTTAATTGCACTCAAAATAAAAGAGTTTCGACACTAAATACTTTGTTAAGCGACAAAAAAAATGGCCGACGAATAAAACGAAAACGAGGCTACACACGCAAACACCATGCTACACACGCAAACACCATACGAGACACGTTACCACACATTACGAGTTCGCAAACATCGGACGCAACACGCCGACATACAAACATTTAAAACTTAACAAAGACACACAACAAACACATAAAAAGCTTACCTACAGCAAGAGGAACCAGCCAGCACCTCAAAAAAACAAGTTACACCTACATTTAAATCAAAATAAACACTTTAGACACTAATACCATCGCTAAGCGAGAGAAAAAATGGCCGACGAACAAAACGAAAACGAGGCTTCAGACGTAACTACACTACACTTACTCGCAATAATGAAACACATACTATGCGGAACGTATCACAATCATATTAAACACCATTTTGAACAGTAATACGCCTAAAATGGCGGATGGAACGCAAATTGTAAGCTGGAACGCAAATAGCGCATGCGTATTGCGTTCTAACGGTCTCACTTTCCAGAACTTTCTACAAGTTTATAAATACTGCCTATTTCCAACTAAAACATACATTTCTCCTCAGGTGATCAACGGAGTGACTTCTGAGATAACTGATGCTTTTACTTGAGAAGACAATTCTTTACTAATTTACTACTTTACATTGTGCAAATTACAACTGACAGGTAAGCTATAATATATTACATTTTATTATCAGGTCAGGTCAAACAAATAAAAAAATAAACTAGGATTTATGTAGTCATCATGTATGGCACATTTATGTGTATAGGCTCCCAAACAAAATTAAACAGAGCTTTATGTATAGTGACATCTGACACGCACATATATGTCTATAATGTATAGTTACATGTGACACGCACATATATGTCTATAATGTATAGTGACATTTGACACACACATTTCTGTGTATTGCCCCTTCATAGTGACATGTGACACGCACGTATATGTGTATAATGTATAGTGACATGTGACACGCACATATATGTCTATAATGTATAGTGACATGTGACACGCACATTTCTGTGTATTGCCCCTTCATAGTGACATCTGACACCGACATATATGTCTATAATGTATAGTGACATGTGACACGCACATTTATGTGTATTACCAATGCAACAAAATTAGCTTACAACAAAATCAGTAAACAACTACATTTTAATGACATTATATGTCATGTATACTGATATGTCACATGCACATATATGTGTATCATCTATAGTTACATCTCACACACACACATTTATGTGTGTTGGAAAAAATAAATATAATGTTAATTTAACCATTTAAATTTGACTCATGTATACTGATATGTCACACGTACACAAAATAATTACATTAAACTATGTAATGTGCTTCATGTATGTGAGATATGTGTGTAGCCCCCAACAAAAATTAAGGTTAATTGAATTAATTTACTGCAATTCAATACATCAGATAAAGCTGAATCTTTCTATTTCGTTTCATATTCAAACAGACTCTGCATCAACAGCGTCTCTCAACAATTTGCACCGTGCACTGTGAAGCACAATCCCTTTTAAAGAACACCAACAAATTTGAAGAGGTAAGATACAAGAACACATTACATGCTCAAAAGGCCATGCTTTGCTACATGACAAATTATAATTATACAAATAACTATTTCACTTTCTTTTTCAAACAGACACTAAAAGAAGACCGGCGGATTAAGATTGGCAGGAGGGGACCGTCTGTCATTCAAAACTTCTATCAAGGTAAAGTATTAAGTATAAACAAGAAATAACCATGAGCCTTATTCAATTGCAACTTCCTCATTTGAATAGGGCTCTATATAAGCACATAACATTTTTTTTATACAGAACTTTTTAGTTACTGAAATTCTAACCACAATCAAGGTTTTCAATAACTAAAAACTTTGCTCAATAAATATGTTATGTAATTATATAGAGCCCTCTTCAATTGGCAAAATTGCAATTCAATGAGGACCTATATGTCTTTAATGCCCAAGGGCCTCACTCAAATGTGATTTGCCCATTTCAATAGGGCTCTATATAAGCACAGAGCATATTTTTTAGGAAATTTTTCTTTTGTGAACACGTTCCTTTTGGATACAAGTTCACTAAATACAAAATTCCGTACAAACATATGCTCTGTGATGATATTGAGCTCTATTCCATTGGCCAAAACACAATTGAATAAGTAGCTCACAATATAACAAATGCAGTAACCAAAGGCCCTTATTCAATTGCTATTTTGGAAAATTAAATATGGCTATTTTAACAAATATATGTGATGTGCTTATTTAGAACCCTATTCAAATTTCTACATTGCAATTCAATTACGGCCTTACAGTACTATTATATTGTAAAAAATGCAATTGCATGAGGGCCAAACTATGCAACATATGGTACACACAAAGGCCCTCATTCAATTGCAATTTGCCCAATTGAATAGGGCTCTAAATAACAACATAACAATAGCTTAAAACTAAGGTTTTAGTTAATAAAAAAATATCAAAAATACAGTTTTTCAATGACTACAAAATTATTTTAACTAATATGCTAATATGCTATGTGCTCATTTACAGCACAATTCAATTAGCCAAATCGCAATTCAATGACACACAAACTGCTACACACAAAACAGAATTTCTTATTAAGGCCCTCATTCAATTGCAATTTTGCCAATTGAATAGGGGTCTAAATAAGCACATCACATATATTTTTTAAAGAAGTTTTTAGTTATTAAGCATCTATCCAAAAGCACGGTTTTCACTACCTAAAAACTTCTTTAAAAAATATATATTATGTGCTTATTTAGAGCCGTATTCAATTGGCAAAATCGCAATTGAATGAGGGACTAAATGTTTAACAACCTATAAGCCTTACAAATAACCAAAAATAAGAATAACAAAAGTGTTGTGCACCTAATAGCATTGTATAAAAAAGCACACAAACTCATAGCAAACTATATTAACATTCTTCTTTAATGTTTAACAAATTATAACCTGTACAATCAAGAAGAAATTAGTTTTGCACAAGTGATGTGCACCAAACAGGATTGTCAATAACTAACACAAACACATAGCAAACTACATTAATTATATTATTTCATGTTTCACTAACTATAACCATCCAAATAAAGGTTAAATAAGTATACCACAAGTGGTGCGCACAAAACAGGATTGTACAAAAACTAACATAAACACATAGCAAAATAAATTCATATTCTTATGTAATATATCACAACCCACAAGCCTTACTAAGAACCTTAAATAAGAATAACAAAAGTCTTGGGATTGTACAGAAAGTTAAAAAAAATTTTTTTAAAAAAAATAAACATAACTGATACAATACAGCAAAATTAATACATTTTTTACTTATTTAAAAGACATTTCACTCAAACAACATTTTCTATTTTACATTACAACAGATACTGCGTGAAGACAATCGGACGAGGACTTTTTCCACAGGACCGGACCGGACCATCGGACGAGGACTCGGACCAGACCAGCAGACGAGGAATTTCAACACAGGACCAGACCAGCAGACGAGGAATTTCAACACAGGACCACACCATCGGACGAGGACTTTCACCAACGGACAACAACATCGGACGAGGAATATCGCCACAGGACCACAATATCGGACAGGGGCTATCGCGACAGGACCACACCATCGGACGAGGACTTCCGACAGAGGACCACACCATTGGACAACGATTTTGAAACGAGGAGCAACAAACATTCGGATTTAAATCACACTTCAACCAAGGTAAACTATAATAACTACTAAAGAATAACACTAAAGAAACTGGTTTCAGTTGCATCCGTCTCAACAGAAAAATAAATTAATTAATTTACTATCTCACTTATTTTATTTAAATTGCTACTATGCAATACATAGCTCAATAACCACATCACTTTTTTTTTCAGCAAAGAAGTTTTGCAGTGGTAAATATCTATCCACAAACAAAGTTTTTAATAAATACAACCATTATTTTAAATAAATATGTTACATGCTTATTTACAGCAGTATTCCATTGGAAAAATTCTGAGCCACTGAAGACAGGAATTATAAATTTAACTAAATATCAATGATACATTCATGATTTGCCTTTTATTTCAACAATTGTGCACAATCATCTTTAACAGGAATTACAAATTTAAATATACACAATTACATTTATTTGTTTCCGTTTACAGATTAATATGGCTGATAACGAGACCAAAGAAGAGAAGAAAAGACGTCAAACTAGAGAAAGACAAGAGAGATGGGCCGCCCAGCAGACACCGGAGGAGAAAGAAATTAGAAGAGAAAAAGAACGCGAAAGACTTGCAAATAAAAGAATATCCGCTGCAAAAATGAAACATACAACCAAAATAAATAAAAAAATAATAAAGCATTTACAAACTGTTCCTAAAACATCAGATGACATTTTACAACATACCAGTCAAGACAGACCAAAAAAAAAAACTACCAAAAAAAAGCATTTACAAACTCTTACTAAAAACTTACAGGAAATTTCAACCGAACAAGTCCAACATATACCAAGAAAATGTACGAAAAAAACTAAACATTTAGAACCTGTTGTTGAAACATTTCATGACTTTTCATCTGATGAATATCAAAGTCAACATCCAATATGCATTGCAAATTGTCCTTTAATGAAGTCTTTAGCAGTAGAGGTTCATAGTTGTGGGGACATGACTACTCAATGTCAATTTTGTGAGGCTTATTATTTTAAACAGGAGAGACCCCGAGATGGACAATTTATTAGTTGTTGTCAAAAAGGAAAGTTCAAACTTCCACAAAGGAAACAATTTCCAACCTATTTACTAAATATTCTGACTGAACCTACTTTTCCAAATTACAAAAATTTTAAGACAAACATAAGATCCTACAATAGTGCCATATCATTTGCATCTATGGGGGCAACATTGGCTGCTAATGTACCAGGACATGGTCCTTACTGTTTTAAAGTCCAAGGACAAATTTATCATCGCACTTCCCATTTACATCCAGAGGAAGGAAATAAAAGAAAATTCGCTCAACTATATGTCCTAGATACAATGGAAGCTGTTGACCAACGTATGCAGATGGAAGAAAATAAAAAATGCTTACCCACTGTTTTCATAGAGCTAAATAATATTATGGACAACAATCCCTACAGTAAAGCTTATAAAAAATTGGCAGAAGTAGAAAATGAACAACTACTTCATTCACAAACACATCAATTACCAATGCCGAAGGTTAATATGGTGCTTAAAAGAGACAGACATACTGATAAACGTCGTTATAACTTGCCAACAACAAATGAGGTTGCAATGGTGTTTCACAATGATGAAGGAGAACCACCATTTCAAAGAGACATACGAATATATCCTAGAAATGAGGACCAACCGTTTATTAATATGAGTATCTTAAGTCCAAATTTAGATCCAATGACATATCCCATCTTTTTCCCACACGGAGAAGCAGGTTGGCAACCAAAATTAACTCTTCCCAGTTACCCAAATGCTAAAGGCAGAATCCGAAATAATGTTTCTATGCTTGAATTTAAAGTAGCTCAAATTGCCATTCGCAATGTATTTAATCCAATTTTATGTGGTGGGAAACTAACACAACAATGGATTATTGATTCATATTTGCAAGTTGAGGCAAATAATTTAAACTTTATCAAATATCAACAAGATAAACTCCGTGTAGAACAATATTCTGGACTCATGGACTATGTTGCTGACGTGGCTACAAGCAGAGACATGACAGCTGGCAAAGCCATCATTTTACCATCTTCCTTTCAAGGATCTCCTCGGAATATGAGAGAAAGATACAATGATGCTATGGCTATTGTGACAAAATTTGGCAAACCCGATTTATTTGTGACATTTACATGTAATCCACAATGGCCAGAAATTACACTAAATCTACTTCTTGGACAAACTGCTTCAGATCGACCAGATTTAGTAGCCAGAGTTTTTAAGATTAAATTAAATGAATTAATACGTGACTTCACTATAAATCAGTTATTTGGCAAATGTCTTGCTTATGTATATACCATTGAATTTCAAAAAAGAGGCCTTCCACATGCACATCTTCTAATAATACTTCAAGAAAAAGATAAATTAGATACTTCAGACAAAGTGGATGCAGTCATTGTTGCTGAACTACCAGATCCAGAACTATATGGTAGACTATATGAGATTGTTACTCATCGCATGATTCATGGACCCTGTGGTGACCTTAATCCACAATCACCATGTATGGAAAATAATAAATGTTCCAAAGAATTTCCCAAAGATTATAGAGACAAAACCTATGCCAATTGTGATGGATATCCACTTTATAAAAGAAGAGAAGGAGATAGTGCCATTATTCGTGGGAAAAAAGTGGACAATAGATATGTAGTACCCTACAATCCACATTTACTCATGAAGTACAACGCCCACATCAACGTAGAAGCCTGCACTTCCATCAAATCAATTAAATATGTCTATAAATATATTTACAAAGGTTACGATGCAGCTACTGTAGTCGTCAAAAGTGCAGACAACCCTGAAAGTAGTGAGTTAGTACATGATGAACTTGCATCTCATGTAGATGCTCGCTATGTCAGTGCGCCAGAAGCTATGTGGCGGCTTTTAAAATTTGAAATGCATGATAGATCACATGCAGTATATAGGTTAGCAGTACATTTGCCACAACGACATTTAGTCTATTTCCATGCTGGAAATGAAATGAATGCATTGGCCCAAAGTGAAGATCGTCACACTACACTAACTGCATGGTTTGCATTAAATTCCACTGATGCTGAAGCAACACAATACTTATATATTGAAATTCCATATCACTATGTTTTTGTGAATGGATTATGGAGACCAAGAAAAACCAGAGGCAATAAAATTATTCCAAGAATTTACACAGTCAGTCCAAGAGATGTTGAACGTTTTTGCTTACGGATATTACTTTTAAATGTTCCTGGAGCACAAAGTTTTGAACACTTAAGAACTGTTAATGACATTGTATATGAATCCTTCCATTTAGCTGCAAGACATAGAAACTTACTCGCTGATGATACAGAGTGGGAAAGATGCTTAGAAGAAGCAGCACAATGTCAAATGCCGCGACAGATGAGAGAACAATTTGCTTTTATTTGTATCTTCTCAAATGCTCCAAATGCATTAGCTTTGTGGGAGACTTTTAAAAGTAATATGGCTGAAGACTTTATGCGACGATACAATGAACCCATTGCACACTTAAAAGCGTTAATGGAAATCCAAGAAGTCTTTTTAACTCATGGATTAAGTTGTGCAAGTTTTAATTTGCCTGATCCAGGTCTTATAGATGACATTAACTTTGAAGACTATGACATTCAACTACAAGCAGAAAGAACAGAAGAAAGACTTGCAACTTTAAATACACTACAATTGCAAGCATTTCATGCCATTAAAAATGCTATAGATGATGACATGGTGACAGAGCGTTATTTCTATCTTGATGGACCTGGCGGATCAGGAAAAACATATTTGTACAATTTATTAATGAGTTCAGTACGAGCACAAGGAAAAATAGCAATGGCGTTTGCCACTACTGGAATTGCTGCACTTTTATTAGAAGGTGGAAGAACTGTTCATAGTGGATTTAAACTGCCAGTGCCTATTTTAGAAAATTCTGTGTCAGATATTCGCATGACATCCTTACAAGCAAAGAAATTGAAGAAATGTAAATTAATTATAATAGATGAGGCCACAATGATGTCATGCTATGCCCTCCAATGTATTGACCGTTTGCTTCGTGAAGTCATGGATAATATTTTTCCATTTGGTGGAAAGGTAATGTTGTTGGGTGGCGATTTTAGACAAACATTACCTGTTGTTGTACATGGCAATCGAACTGACATTATCGAAACATGTATAAAGTCAAGTACAGTATGGAAACATTTTACCCATCTTCAACTGCAACAAAATATGAGATCAGAAGGCCAAACTGATTTCAATGATTGGCTTATTAAAATTGGAGAAGGCAGAACAGAAAAAATACTACATTTACCTGACGACACTGTAGAGATCCCACCTCATATGATTTGTCAACAAGATATTATATCGGCTATATTTGAAGGGAGCATAAATAACGAAGAATATTCCGAGCTTGCCAACCAAGTCATACTGACGTGTAAAAATAAAGATGCATTAATCCTCAATAATAAAATCTTAAAAAAAATTTATGCACCACAAAGAAATTATCACAGTGCTGATTCTGTACTTGCTGATGACAATGAAAGTCAGGCTAACTTTTCGACTGAATTCATAAACTCTTTAACTCCTTCTGGAATGCCACCACATATTTTGCAGCTAAAGAAAGGTGCAATTATCATGTTACTGCGAAATATGAATCCCAAAAAAGGCCTATGCAATGGCACAAGATTAATTGTTCAACAATTAAAGGACCATTTTATAGATGCTGAAATTTTAACTGGGACCCATAGAGGAGAGAGAGTTTTCATACCAAGAATAGATTTAGCACCAAGTGAAAGTAGTCTCCCTTTTATACTTCAAAGAAGACAATTTCCCATTATTATGGCATTTGCCATGACCATTAATAAATCACAAGGTCAAACTTTCAAATCTGTGGGTATTTTCTTGGAAGAACCAGTTTTTGCACATGGTCAATTGTACGTTGCGTTGTCAAGGTGCAAAAATCCACAGGCTATTAAAGTTTACATTGAAAACAATGAAAGTCAAGGTGATTTATTAGAAGATGGACGTATTTTTACTAAAAACATTGTCTACTATGAAGTACTATAACTTTGAAGGATACTAATTAAAGATGCCAAGATTTTTTAAAAGCATTGCAAAATACATAACAATTGGTTGTTTAATTCAGTCATAATTAATGGAAGTCATGTTTATGAATGATTCGTCTCACAAAATACTTGCCTTGCATTGTTAGTAAAAATTATGTTAAAATGTTAAGTCACTATGTTAATGTTTCTAATGTTACAAGTTTAAAAAATATATTTTCAAGTTATTTAATTCAACATATTACAAAGTGGATGTTAAGAGGTCAAGCACCTTTTAAGTCACAATGTAAATATTGTCTGTTATCTTAAGATTACTACCTACATTAATGTTTATCGCCAATTTATGTGCTCAGTAATAAATTAGTTTAATTACGTACGTTTTAAGAAGAGTTTGACTGTATGCCTTCCTCTACATTCAATGTATATTCAAGTTAACAATTATTGTGATAGAAATTGAATTTTAATACTGATTAATTTAAATGTCAATTGTTTTTACATTCAAATGTTAATACTTTTAATAAAAAATTACTTTACAAAATGTATTCACTATGTTCATGTTTATAATGTTCAAAATTATACCAATGTTTTGTCAACTTCTAAACTTACATAAAAAATAAAGTTCAAGTTTAAAAATATATACTTTGATGGTTATTGCTTACATATATTTTAAACTTCATCTTAAAATTTGCAACGTTTAAAAAAGGCTTTTTACTTTTGGCTTTCCTATTCATTCAATGTATATTCAAGTTAACAATTCTTCAGATACTAATTACATTTTAAAAAACCATTACATCAACATTTTACAAAAATACACGTTCATATTAAAATACTTACAAGTGTCAAAAATATATGTTAATAACTAAACAACTTGACAAACATATACATAACATTGCCGTCATTTTTTGACGGGCAAGTCGCTAGTCACATATATAATTGTCAGTGGGGACGTTTGCGATGTTGGTGACACACTAGTGGCACCTGCGCAGCGAGGGGTGCAACTGCGAGCGTCACAAAGCAAGGTGAGCAGTTGAGGCATGCGACTGCGTGGCCCGTGGGACTTAGGCTGCAATGAGCGCCAAAGGCTAAGCGAGGAAAAAAATGGCCAGGAAAAATATAAAAATTCTGAAACAGGATGAAAACGAGGCTGAGCGACACCAGGCACGCCAACCAACGGCAGGCAGCACACACCATACAAAAATTCAACAGACACAAAGAGGAGAAAGTCACAGGGAATGGACAGGGGGGAGATGCTGGAAAGAGAATCATGCCATTCCCAAGCACAAAAGTTGCAGGTTAACGAGGCCTCATTGATGGGCTTGCGATGAGCTCCGTCGATGATCGCGAGGCCCGTAAACTGGACGGGAGGAGTGGATCAAATGAGCTTCAAAGGTGCTCACTGTGAGACCTGCAATGAGTGCCAAAGGCGCCCAGTGCAGGGCTGGTGGGTTGCCAAGTCGAAGCGGCTCATTGCGCGGTCCTGCGGTCCTTGCGATGAGTGCCTAGGTCCTGCGGGCCTCGCAATGAGCGCCTTTGCCGCTCATTGCAGACTCAAAGTCCCACTTTCTAAGTAGATAGAAGCTCTTTATCTGACACATAATTTCTGTCTGATGAGGAAAGTTTGCAAGAGTAGAAAGTCCATGGACATAGTAAACCTAGAAAGTAAGAAAATATTGACCACTGAAGCATCAACCTCAACTACAAAAGAATTCCCAAGATCAGCATAATACACTTCAGAAATAAAAAGGCTTCTTTCAGAGAAGACATAAGGTGATCACTGTTGGGTTTTCTTTCTGGGTTACAAAGCTGTTCACCAGCTTCCAGTATCTTTTGAGGAGGCTTTACTCCACAAAAGCAGCTCCAAAACCAGAAGCTGCACGTCTTCTCCTGAAAGAACTTGAGATCACAAAGTTACAAAGTTGGCTTGTGATTGCTTCTCTAGAGAATTAGCATGTTTGTGAGGGCTGGCAGCAGATATGATACCACCAACAGCTTGGGTGTTAACCCTTACAAAGTCAGTGTACTAGTGTAGTAGTGTGATGATGTTGAGATCTTCTAAAAATTCTTGATGAAGCACCTATCACATATATAGTTGTGAGTAGGCGAGCAAGCCAGAACCGTTGCGAAGCGAGCAGCGGCCCTCGGATAGCGAGGGTCGCGGGCGAGTGCCTCAGTTGCTGGCATGGAGCGCCAAAGGCGCTCCATGCCAGCAACTGAAGCCCTCGCGAAGCTTGCGACCCTTGCAAACTTTACGTCGCAACGCAAACAACACGACACAGCAACTGCGACCCTCGCAAAAAAAATACGAAACACGTTACCACACATTACGACCTTGCAAAAATCGGCCGCAACTCGCAAACATAACAAAATTAAAAACACAATAAATACACACAGCACATACATAAAAAGCTTACCTACAGCAAGAGGAAGCATCCAGGACCTTAAAAAAACAACTTACACCTTCATTTAACTAAAAATAAAAGAGTTTAGACACTAAAAAATTTGCTAAGCAAGAGAAAAAATGGCCGCCGAACAAAACGAAAACTAGGCTACAGCACTCTAAACACGCAAAACACCACAAGAAACTCACAAAACACCACAAACGACCAACGGATATTCCGCTAAGACGCATACCACACATTACCCACCATTTTACTCCAATGCAGAAGTACACAACGCCGAAGGCGCTCCTTGCCAGCAACTGCGACCCTTGCAAACTTTATGTCGCAACGCAAACAAAACGACACACCAACTGCGACCCTCGCAAACTTTACCTCGCAACGCAAAAAACATACGAGACACGTTACCACACATTACAACCTCGCAAAAATCGTCCGCAACTCGCTAACATGACAAAATTAAAAACACAATAAATACACACAGCACTTACATAAAAAGCTTACCTACAGCAAGAGGAAGCATCCAGGACCTCAAAAAAACAACTTACACCTTCATTTAACTAAAAATAAAAGAGTTTAGACACAAAAAAAATCGCTGAGAGAGAAAAAATGGCCGCCGAACAAAACTAAAATGAGGCTACAGCACTCTAAACACGCAAAACACCACAAGAAACTCGCAAAACACCACAAACGACCTACGGATATTTCGCTAAGACGCATACCACACATTACCCACCATTTTACGCCAATGTGGAAGTACACAACTACGATAACGGTTTGGTCTCACGCACGCACACTATTACACTGCACACATTCAGTAGTATTTATAATAATTGGCAAGTCTAACAAAGCTTTGTATGGATATGTTGTGCTGCATATTATTGATATAGATACCAGTGACAGAAGTTCAGTACCAAAGCAAACAGAAAAAGAAGGGCAAAATAGTTGAAAGGTAGCCAGACAATCCATTGTTGGGTGAATTAGCAAACATTTATACAACAATGCTGTTTGAAATCCTAGGAGTGAATTAGCCTTTTAAGAGACCATAACTAGCATTTAAGTCATAAACACTATAAGCAAGTTATTAATTTTCAAAGGAAAAATTGACTGTTTTGTGATAACCCTGGCAACAGTAATAACCGGTCACACCCTTCCCTGTGACTCTTCCCCCTCCCTCCCCTGTGTTTCCCCCCCTGTTTCTCTTCCCCCTCCCTCCTATGTGTCTCTTTCACCCCTCTCCCTGCCCTGTGTATCTTTCCCCCATCTCTCTCCCCCCATGTCTCTCTCCCGGGGAGCACAGGGCATTGCATATATGCGCAAGGTGCGTGGCGCATGCGCAGGGTGCGCTGCACGTTGTGCATTTGCGGGGAGCGTGGCGCATTACACATGCGCATAACATAGTGTGTAACCTCCCGCCTCCAATGTACATAGGGAGAGTTAGTGAGAGATTGCTGAGGACCAACCTGTAAACCTGTATTATGGACAAAAAATACTAATGTCTAGATATTAGGTTAGGTTGAGTCTATACAGTGTGTAAAGGCAAATATGTAGAGCAAAAGACAGAAAAAAGTCAAACACTGTTTAACATAGACTCTAAGGGCCTTATTCAATTGGAATTTGGCCAATTGAATAGGGCTCTAAATAAGCACATAACATATTTTTTTAAAGACATTTTTAGTTAGTAAACATCTATCCAAAAGCAAGGTTTTCACTAACTAAAAATTGTAAAAAAAAATGCTATATGCTTATTTAGAGCCCTATTCAATTGGCCAAATCACAATTGAATGAGAGCCTAAGTCCTATAGGGACAATCTAATTGATAAGACCTGGAATAAGTAGTAGAAACAGTAAGGTATATATAAAAAATAACTTTTATTTACACAGTTAATAAAGTGTGCTTAAATTTGCATATACATAAATGAAAAATGTTTTGTTATGAATATGGTGAGTAAAAGAGATATATACAAATGCTGTCCAGTCTTAAGTAAATACTAGAGGGTAATACCCATTATGTATACATTTGATCAGAAGGTATCATTTTGTCTGCAGTACAATATTGATCCACAGATACTAAGCTAAAAAGAAGTGAATATAACACACTAACTATTAATAAACATATGAAGTGTATTACTATATACTTGATAAGTTATAATATAAAGTATCTGAGCAAGGAAATGAAGATAAGGTGCAATTTGAGGGATAGAAATAATATATGCACAACCACTTGCAATCTGTGACCCTAGGCTGACTTGAGTATAGTGTGACAGATGTATGGCAACAGGGACCCAATATAAGTCCTCTTAAAAAATTGGATGAAAAAATCTAGCCACACTGACTACCCTAATTCCCTCTGTACCTTATATTCTATGTAGCTTGCTTCCCTGGTGTAACTGCAGATCAGTACAGAGTCAGACTTCTGCCATTAATCACTGGGGATGGTTTCCAGGAACCAGAGTTTGCTTCTCTATCTCCCCTGGTTGGCTGACGTCATCTGTATGCGACTGGCATGGAGGAAGGTCAGACGCGCACGTTTAGCGTCATTTGCTTCATCCAAGACCTCAGGTACAGAGGGAATTAGGGTAGTCAGTGAGGCTAGATTTTTTCATCCAGTTTTTTAGAGGACTTATAGCGGATCCCTGTTTTCATACATCTGTCACACTATACTCAAGTCAGTCTAGGGACTCTGACTCTTGTACTCTGATATACTGATTCAGTTTGCAAAGAACTTTGAGTACAGACACAATATCAGAAGTAATTATGTCACCTCTCTATACAATGATTTTATTTACTTTTAAAAGCTATGAGCCCGATTCAATTGCAAGCTTGCATCTCGCGGGATCGTGACCGAATGTCTGTGGGCGTTCTGCAGGCTCTCGCTAGTCTCCGATTCCAGAGCTGTTCAATTAAAGGAGCACACAAGTTACGGGCTCAGAGCAGACGCCATAAACCATGCACTGGTTTGTAGCAGTTCAGGGCGGGAACATGATCAATTAAGGAAGACCATAACCTCCCATTTAGAAACAGCCAATAGAAAACAAGACTGTCATTATTACGGCAGTAAAACATGGAGGTTACATGTCAATCAATTTGGTTCGGGGGTCCAATATGCGATGGGACTTGCAAACCCTCAAAATACAGAATTATGAAACTGATTGGCAATACTGTTCTAGTCCATGTGGGTTGCCTGATATGTATTAACTAATTGATTCCAGAGATCGATATAACCCCGAAATGAAACATAAAAATACATTTTATTTACTGCCTATCTGCTAGCTTGAGACTGTTGTGCAATTAATTCTAATTTTATAACTTTCCCTGTTCTTTACAGTGCAGTATTGATTTTTTATTAGCATTTACTGTGCTAAGAACAGGTGTTTAACCCCCTTGGAGGTTCTCTAGTGCTCATCAAATTTTCTCCCTCATTTGCTGTTTACTGATGTGAAACCATTTACGGCCTTGGGGAATTGTAGCAATTTAATAGCGATTTGCGATTTTAGTGATTGTAACTCTTGCGAATTGAAAGATCAAAGGCTTCGGTAGGCTGTAAGTTCTGGGTTTAACCCTTGCAGAGTTTTCAAGGCCGTAACCCGTAACCCATTTGGAGCCCGGAAAAGACGCCAATTGAATAGCAAATTAATCAATACAGCACTGTAAAGCACTGTAAATGATGGGGAACACAACGGGTGACATTGGAATAAAAAATAAAAATAAAAATAAATTAAAAGTACAACATTCTCAAGCGAGCACATTGCCAAAATACAAAACTTTATGTCATATTTGATTTCCGTCCAAAGCCCTATGGGCTTGAATAACCTCCAAGCCCGCAACTCGGAGGTTGGATTCCAAAGTCCTACGGGCTTGGAGGTTGAAGCCCATAGTACTTTATGACAAAAATTGAACATGAAATAAAGTATTTATTTATGCCGATTTGCAAGCTTGAGAATGTTGTTCTATTAACTCTAAGACCTAACTTTTACAATGCGATGATTTGTAAGTAAGCCCTTTGCAACACCTGCTTGGGCCAAGTAACCCGTAGTTCGAGTTTAGCCATTTACAGGCTTGACGGAAGGGTAAATCGGATTTTTGCGGCCACAACTCTTGCGGCTGTAAAAGATCGAAGGCTGCGATTGAACAAATTGCTAGGAATTGTAGCTCACAGCACGTAACTCAATCGGCGCCCGCAAACAGAAGGCAATTGAATAGAAAACTAGCTTGCGACCACCATTTGCGCGCCCGGATCTCTATAACATAGTAATTGAATGAGGCCCATTATTTACTGTATCGGCAAACATAGGGTACAATGGCTCCTATTCAATTGATTGGGCTCGATCAATTGATTAGCTCTGTAACGGTTGCAAACTTCAAGCCAATTTACGGCTGGTATGAAGGCAACTGCGGAAACAGTTACAGAGCTATTCAATTGATTGAGCCCGCAGCTACCTGTCCAAAAGACTAAATCGTAAACCATGCACCTGTAAGTAGCATTTCAGAGCATGATCATGATCAGTTAATCAAGCCCGTAACTACCGTTTTAGAAACACCCAATAGTAAATGAGAAAAAAAGTGGAGGTTAAACCACAATCAATTCGCGTTTAGAAGTTCGATATGCAATCAGACTCGCAATCCGACAATGTACAAAATAATTAAAATTAATGACCAATAAAAAAATGTGACGTATGTAACTATGTCACATACTAAATAAATAACAATACAACTTCTTATTATGATATTTAGTAAATAACCACTGCTATTTTCTTTGCACATTATTAATTGTAATTAAAATGCTTTATTTTAATTCTAAGCAGAAATTATGGTATATTAGCAAGCAAAATGCATATTCTGATAACGCAGAGCCTGGCAAAAAAATACAACATATGACTTGTTAACTCACAAAAAAAATCTTTGAAATGTATATTTTAATGAGGTATTTGTGTTACCAAAATCCATCTCCAGCCCCTGTAGATTTAAATAAGGTGTTATTCTCTCAAACATGTCAACCGATAGTAACTTGAAGATAATACTATGATGAACCTTTAGAGCAGTTTAAGATAGCATAGTAGATCACGCCAAAGAGATTTATTATTTCTGCAAAGACCTAATTCACAAATTGGTGAAATATGTTTGTGGCATTGCATACACCAAGTGTATTACTCATAATGCCCATCTCACATACTAATACCTGATTGACCCAGCGTTATGAATACTTAAAATGAGCAATTATGAAACCACAGTAGCAGTAGGTATAGATTAAAAATACAGTTTAATTTGTTCTTGGTGAAGACTCATCCAAAAGATATAAACAAATCGCTTTGTTTGTAATACAACAAGAGAAGGCAGCTTTACACTTGGTAAATCTGCCACTCAAAACAGACGTAATTAATAAAGCTCCCAGGTTCACTGTGGACAGTAAACATATAAATGTGTAGGGAGTGACCTTCCTAACAGGGCATATATAGGACCCTGGGACCTTGATTTTTACTTACAGGGCATTCCCTCACATTTCCTGACTAAAGCCTAATATTTCCTGAGTTTTATTTTTACTATAACACCCTTTTGCTTCTTGTGCAGTCCAGTCTCACAATATCACTTTTTTAATCATCAATTCGATGCATAACTTTAAGCTGCATGGCCTAATTCTAATATGAAGATGCGGTGCCAGAAGCTCAAGGAACAGGAGATTGAAGAAGATTCAGATCATAGACTTGGATGGTGGTCTTTATCCAGTTATCTCCTGGTCTGTTCTTGCCAAAAGAGATCTACGGTGACACAGAGCCAAATGAGTGGACTCAAACAGATACCAATAGGTTAGTTCATCCTTTCACTGGCAATTGAAATGATCCCAGAGGTTGCTATTATAGTGTAGAAGGTTTCAAATAGATGATCACTTTTTGGTTTTGGTTCCATTTTAGTGGAAGAGACATGCCCAAATCAAGTGTCCATTTAATTAGAAAAAAAGGAGTTAGTGGGAGCAGAGGGTGATATCTGCTGGCTGGAGTTTTACAAAATTGTTGCATGGATCATTAAAAAAATGTATCTTGTCATTGGGATTAAACTGACAACCCAACATAGCATCACTGTCCTATTTATCCTTATGTTTAAAATAAACCTCCAAAATATATTTGCATTGTTGAACCTGCAGAGATTAAATAAAGATAAACCAACATCTCAACATCTAGTAAGTTCTTATTATAGATAAATAAACAAGCTAAGCAACTTTTTTTTCCAATATGTTTTTTGAATTTCAGGATCGTAAGAAAAGCTGATATATTTTGACCTTTAAATTGTAAACTGTTTCATAATCATAGTCTTCCTGATGTCTAAGGAAAATATATGTAATTTGCTCTCTGAGATTTCATTCTCTAGTTTGATTATACACCTGTGAAGATTGCTATAAAATGTTATTTCCCTCACATTAGATTATTGATGCTGATTTCATCACACTGTGGAACAAAGTTTTAACAGCTTGCTTTCCTAAATTGATGTCTGTATTGATGAACTAAAATTGCATTGTAAGACTAAATTACACAAAAACAGGAGCCACTGCAGAAACATACAAATTTTGAGGACCTTTGATAACAAATATGTTGTCTAGTAGTTAATGTATATGTGAACCGCTAAATAGAAGTAAATAGTATTTTTACAGAAAAATATACTGTTTTAAAAAAAATGGTTAGCTATTTGTATTAATTACCCAGTTTGCATTATATAAGGTTTATGTGAAGATATGTGTGATTAACACTCATGCAGGGCACATAACACAGAGATTGTAGTTAACTGGACTGGGACTTTATGGAGTTTGTGGGTATTGGACTTAGGCTTTGCTATCAGTATATACCTGAAAAATTTAAATGTGTCAGTAGGTTGGCTAGGTAGCTGAGAGAAACCCAAGCCCATAGTAAATGTGCATGAGCCTATTCACCATAATACCAAGGGTGCGTGGTACATAAGAAGGTGCAGTTTTCTGTATGCGAGAAGTCATTTTTGGGCCATAGTTCAGATGTCCTGGCACCTATTCACCTGTGAGGGGTGTCATGCCCAGAAGACCCTCCCCTGAACTGTTTGGACTGTGGACTGGAATTACCTTGTTGGCATGAGGTGTTTAATATTGGCTACAGCACAATGGGAGTTGTATTGCTGTCAGCCATCATGTATGTGAGAGGTTATACATGTGTATATGTGATGTATGGATGGTACCCAGCTGTGTGTAGTATCAAAATAACAGATTTTACCAGAGGAATATAATAAAGTACCTTTCCTGATTCCTCTTGGGACAGGGTCAGAGTTATGGGGTTACCTGAGTTTGCCAGCAGAAGGAAATATGAGGCCTATGGGAGGCTTATAGGAAGAGGGTTTTAGGTAGACACTAAGGACCCTATTCAATTGCAAGCCCGTAGATTACATTATACAGGCCATATATCTGCAGGCTTAAAATTTGCTACAATTACAGAGTGATTCAATTGAACAAGACCACAATTTACGGTCCAGAAGCCAAAACTGTAGACCATGCAATCAAAAGTAGCATTTCAAAACGTGACCATGATCAATTCAGCAAGGCAGTAACTACCGATTTAGAAACAGCCAATAGTAAATTAGACCATCATCATGACGTCAGTAAAACATGGAGGTTGTACATCAATCAATTAGCATTTAGAGATCTGATATGCGATCAGACTTGCAATTCAGCAATTTACAAAATAATCAAAATAAATGGCGATATTGTTTTAGTCCATGTAGGTGGCCTGATATGTATTAACTCGTTGATTCCCAAGATTGATATGACACCAAAATGAAATATAAAAAAAATATTTTGATTGTAGATTTGCGAGTTTGAGACTGTTGTGCAATTAGTTCTAATGTCTTTCATAATGTTCCCTGTCTTTAAAAGTGCAGTACTGATTTTTTTTTGTGTGCATTTACAGTGCTACGAACAGTGGTTAAACCCCCTTGCGAGTACTATCTGGTACCCCTAGGATCTTCTTCTACATTTGCCCTTTACGGGTGTGAGCACATTTGCGGGTTTGAAGAATTGTAGCAATTGAATAGCGATTTGCGATTTTAGTGATTATACCTTTTGCGGTGCTTGAAACATCAAAGGCTTCCATGGGCTGTAGGTTATGACTTTGACAACCGCAGGGTTTTTCAGCCTGTAACCCATAGATCGTTTGTGGCTAGCTAAAAGACGCCAATTGAATAACAAATTAGTTTAAGGGCTCCAGTAACTTACAATTGCTTCATTGAATAGGGGCCTAAGTCCAGAGATGACAATAGATTTACACTATTCAGCACCTTACCATTTGGCTCTAACCAAGGGAGCAGAGATGACACTAGGGGCTAAATCACCTACTGTGAAAGTATAAACAGGACAAGGACATGTTAATTATCTCTTCCTAATTAACTGGGAATCAGGGCAGGAGGGAAGACAAATTGTGACTTTCAGGTTCTGAAGCTAAGTGGGAGGTAGGCAGCTTATAACCCTGAACTCAGGCAATTTGAAGATATGGGGAGATTAATTAATTTTGTGTGATTGGATAATGTATGATTTAAATATGTGGCATTGTTGCCAAAACTAAAGGTGTTGTTGGTCCTGTTTCTCCATGAATGTTGGTCTGATCTGAAATGTTGGGTGCAAAGATGCACAACCTGCAGATTGTTCATATAAGCTACGGTAGGAAGATTAGGGTTGTACAGAGCCCCAAAATCTGACATGTGTGCCTCATGGGATTTTCAAAATAACCGGCTGAATCTCTCCTCTTTGGGTTAGGTGTCAGGGTTCGTGGTCCCTATGGCCCTCCATAATAGTTATTAGGGAATAGGAACAATTTTTATTCTCCTTAGCCCCTGCGTGTCCATTATGCTAGGTAGGGCTTAATTTGGGTGATCTAGCTAGATATGTAGGGAAACTCATGTTTTCATGTTACCTCACAGGACCAAGGGATGGGAGGACATGGTAACTCCTAAGACTTCCCCTATAATAAGCGAGTCCAATGAACAGCAGTTTGAGGTACTATTACCACTCCACCCGATGATTAGTAATTAATAACTTTTATTTTAAAATATCTGTTTACATTTTTATTATTTTGTTTTCTAACTATTGTTTTTTATTTAACTTATATTCATTATTTTTTTCTTTTCATATAATGTATCTCCCCATATTTTCTATATTTCTTAGTAACAACTTACTGTTTTCAAGACAAGAAAAATACTTATCACTGTTTATTCATTCTAGCAAAAAATCTCAAGACGAGAAACAAGTGTCATAAGTCATAAACCTTAAAAGGGTTACACACAACACTCAAGGTATTAATGAACCAGTAAAACATTTAATCAATACCATACACTAAAAGCTGTTGTATACTTACAAGAAACCCTTTATAAAAACAATTAAATTCCCCAAAAATTGGGAAATATTACACCCAAGTATATTCCACTACACAAAAAAAGGCTATTCCAATAGTAATACATAAACTAAATTTTCAACACAAAAAAAATAAAATTAAAAGATAATGAAGGCAAATACATTCTAATACAAAGCATTATTAATAAACAACAAATTTCACTACTTAACCTATATGCTCCAAACGCAGACCAATATTTTTTCCTTAATATCTCTGATCTAATGAACTCATGACAACAATCTACATGCATAATAGGAGGTGATATGATAATTACACACTATCCTCTTTGGTTCCAACAGCAACTAAAGTTTTTAAATTATTGCTTAAAAAACACAATTTAATGGATACATGGAGAGCTGTAAATCAAACAGAGAGATTTTACTCATTTTACTCATCTAGACACAAATCAAAATCTGGTATAGATTATATCCTACCACAATAAAACCTAGTTTCAAATTTAATTGAAGTTCAAATTCATCAAATAGCATGGTCAGATCATGATCTTGTCAGTGTGTCTTTATGTAACATACTCCTAGGCTACACTCCCAGTTAGTAATGAATGCTCCTTGAACACAAATATTTATAATTTTTTCCTGAACTTCAGGAATGCAGCAGGAGATGTTAACCCCCAACTGTACACTGATTCCAGCAGTCCTGCATCTGCACAGATGCATTTGGGAAGGGATAACTCTCTTTCTGCTTATGCTCCCTGCACAGAGATGCTGTTGTTGGTTTGTCTGTGGGCTTGTCAGAGTCTCATGCATCTATAAATGTCTCTGTGAAAAAAGAACATATTTAAAAAATTCTAAAAGTATTTCAACATGGCTTTATGAGAACATTACAGTGGTGTTTCCCAAGTTGAACTGAAGTAACTGGCCTTAAACCTAAATCCAGCATTTTGTTGATGATAAACCAACAAAACATACACTTAAAAAATCCTTAAAAAGCTAATTTCAATTGAATTGTGGGGGAGAGATAGAACAAATGGGAGACTGGACAGCCCATAAAGCAGTTATTATTATTACTAGGAAATTGCCTGTCAAACATGACAGGATTAAAATCGTAAGGCTGGCAATGCCACCCAATGTAAGGCTTTTGCTCCTCTGAGCACCTTCGGCGCTTATTGCGAGGCCCGCTTGAGCACCTTTGGTGCTCCTTGCGAGCCTCTCCCCCGTGTACTTCAACTTTCCTGATTTGCACTGATCACCTTCGGTGCTCATCGTGAGCCCCACGCTGATCGCCTTTGGCGCTCATCACGGGGCTCGCAATGAGCACCTTGGACGCCTATTGCAAGCCTTTGCCACTCGCATTGCTCATTGTGTGTCCTGCGATGAGCGCCTTCGGTGCTTATCTCGTGGCTCACAAGGAGCGCCTATGGTGCTCATTGCGAGCCTTTCCTCCCGCCTACTGTAGGAGGCACTCATTGCAGGTTTCGTTAACCTGTAAGTTTTGTGCTTGGGAATGCCATGTGTCTTTTTCCACCATCTACCCCCTGTCCCTTCCCTGTGTGTTTGCTGAATGTTTGCATGTTACAAGCTGAAGGCCGTTCCTGGCTTTGGATTGTAAGTTTTACTGCCTTTACTGTCTTTGCCATCGCTCAGCCTCGTTTTCATCCAGTTTCTGATTTTTTTTTTACATTTTTCGTCAGCCATATTCTTTTTTGCTTAGCCGATTTTGGATTTGCAAAAACCCCTAAATATGGCTCAAAATCGCTTGCAACCTCGCTCACAGGCTTCCTGGCTCTCCCCCTGGGCTGTCTGTGAGTGTGTTATTATATTTGTTAATTCATTTTTTAGAGGTTTTTAGAGCTATGCACTTGGTTTGCAGTTGCGACCCTCACAATGCAGCCTAAGCCCTGTGCCGTACACCGTTTGCCTCGCTTTGTGAGGCTACGCAGATGATGGCCTTTGGCGCTCATCCAGCCTAAGTCCTGCATCATACAAGGATTGCCTCGCTTCACGAGGCTTTGCAGAGACTAAGACCTGCGCTGTACACCGGTCTCCTCACTCCGTGAGCCTTCATGGTTGAGTGTCTTTGGGGCTCATGCAGCCTAAGTCCTGCGCCGTACACGGCTTTCCTCGCTTTGCGAGGCTTTGCACATGAGTGCCTTCATCGCTCATCCAGCCTATGTGCTGCGAAGTACACACCTTTTTAGTACACTGGACATAGACTCATAGGATCCAGAGTTACTGGGAACACACATTTGAAGAACACACCTCGCTTTGTGAGGCTTCACAGATGAGTGCCGTCGGTGCCTTTTTAATTCTGAGCTATCCATGAGTAACATAACAATAGGTCAACTTTGTATGAATGAGTATATTAAACCATTACAGAATGCTTCTTAACATTTAACTTGCAGCTGAACTACTGGTAAAGCATATATGTATTGAATCCAGAGGAAGGCAAACAGTAAAACTCCCCATGGAAACTTCGCCAATTGTATCAAGGGGGGGGGGGAATGAATTCCTTCCTGACCCCATTAACTGGTGATCAGATTACTCCCTGGATCAATCCTCTCTATTTAATTATACATTTAAATTTTGAACAAATGATTATGCTCTGACATAAACCTCAATAAGATCCGATAAAATAACTTTTCAAAACTTGTAAAATACAATGATACATTCTAGTTTGTCCTGGAAGTAAAACCACTCTTCTCTATGTTTTTTGCCATTTTATAGAGTTTCTTAGTAAAATAGTGGTCCTCCAAAAAGAGCCTAAGTGACATCAACTTTCGTCCTCAAAATAAAACCACTGTTCTCTATGTTTACAGAACCTCATAGTACACAATGTTTTTTGGTAAAAATGCATCCATCCTCTAATAGATCACCCTGACTTTGGTTTTTGTCAACATGTACTTTCATTTCCTCTGGATTGTTGCATCTGAAAAAGCAACATAGAGTTGTCCATGGGCAAATACAGGTTCCTGTAAAGAAATACCCACAGACTTAAAGGTTTGTCAATGGGATTTATTAATGTTCATGGCAAATGCCATGATAATGGGAAATTGTCTCCTTTGAAGGACAAAAGGTAAACCACTCTCACTTGGAGCCAAATCAATTTGTGGTAAAAAAAACTCGTTCACCTTTATGGGTACCAGCCATCATTTCTGCATGTATAAAATGATCTTTTAAATCCTGCACAATTAATCTGATCCCATTACAAAGTCCTTTTTTGGGATTCATATTTATCAGTAGCATGACAATTGCCCCCTTTTTTAAGTTGCAAAACATGTGGTGGCATTCCTGAGTTAGTTAAAGAATTGATAACTTTGATAGAAAAGTTGGATTCACTGTCTTGGTCATCAGCCAGAACCGAATCTGCACTATAGTACAATTTTTTGGGTGCATTGATGAATTTTAAAATTTAATTATTCAGATTCAAGGCATCTATATTTTTTGAGGTTAATATCACCTTGTTTGCAATGTCTGAGTAATCATCATTATTGATTGTATTCAGAAAGATTGCAGATATTAGTGCTTCTGTGCAAATCATTAGTGGTGGAATTTCTACGGTGTCAACAGGTAGATTGTATATTTGTGGATGTTTTACTTCTCCAATTTGAATTAGCCAATTATTGAATTCATTTTGGCCTTCAGATCTCATATTTTTTTCAAATTTTAGGTGATTAAATATTTACCACAGTTTACTTGTCTTTATACATGTTTCAACGATGTCAGTCCTATTTCCATGTGGCACGAACTTGCACAATTTAATCCATTATTGCTTGTAATAGGGCAATGGGCTCATTGTAACTTTTCAAAAAGTCTTCACACATATTTAATTTAAATGTTTCCCACAAAGCTCATGCATCAGGTACATTGCAAAAGAAGCAAATTAATGCAAATTGTTCTCTCATTTGTTTTGGCATTTGACATAGTGCTGCTTCTTCCAAACACCTCTCCCATTCGGTATCATCTGCTATGAAGTTTTGATTTCTTGAAGCTAATTGGAAAGTATCATAAACTGTCATTCACTGTGCGTAAATGTTCATAACTTTGTGCACAAGGAACATTTAAAAGAAGTAATCTTAAACCGAAACGTTCAATGTCTCTTGGACTGACGTTAAAAATTCTTGCAATAATTTTATTAGTGTTTTTTTTTCGTTGTCGCCATTGGCCATTTACAAACCCATAGTAATATGGAATCAGTAAAGCAAATTAATTGACCTGGTGGCAAATGTACAGCTAACCGTTACACAGCATGTGACCGATCATGCATCTCAAATTTGAGAAGACGCCACATTGCTTCTGGAGCACTGGAATTGCGAGCATCTAAATAATTAGAAAGTTTGTCATGTAAAATTGGATTCTGTTGTTCATTTTGTGCACCTTGCTCAACAACAGTTGCTGCATCATATCCTTTGTATATATATTTATACACATATTTTATGGATTTGATAGAAATGCAAGCTTCCACATTTATGTGTGCATTGTACTTCATCAGCAAATGTGGATTCTATGGAACTACATATCTATTATAGACCTTCTGGCCAGGAATAATAGCAGTTTGTTATGGATACCCTTTGTATAAAAGAAGAGAAGGACAATTTGCATAAGTCTGCATTTGAAATTGTTTTGGGAATTCTTTTGTGCATTTTTTATTTTTCATTCATGGTGAATTTGTATTGATATCTCCACATGGACCATGAATCATATTTTTCTGGATGTGGCAGTTCAGCAGTAATTACTGAATTGTGGTATTCAATGTATCTTTTTTCTTGCAGGATTAAAAGTATGTGAGGTTGTGGCAGGCCTCTTTTTTTACATTTAGTGGTATAAACAAAAGCCACACATTTTCCAAAAAACTCTGCTTTAGTTATATCATATATTAATGAATTGAGTTTTATTTTGAATACTCTTGCCACTAAATCTGTTCAGTCAGAAATATTTTGGCCAAGTTTTAAATTTTCCTTGATCTCTGGCCATTGTGGATTACATGTGAATGTAATGAATTAATCAGGTTTTCCAAATTTTGTCACAATAGCCATGGCATTATTGTGTCTTTCTCACATATTGCTAGGAGATCCTTTGAAAGTGGATGGCAAAATGATTGCTCTTCCAGCTGGAAGGTCTGTGTTGGTAGCCAATTCAGCGAAATAGCAGTTTGTACCACTTTATATTCCAGCATAGAAATATGGTTTCTAACATAAACTTTACTATTGGGATAACTTTGCAATTGTAACTGTGGTTCCCATCCTGGCTCACCATTTGGAAAGAAAAGTGGATATGTAATTGGATCCAAAGTACAACTTAATTTATTGATGTTTAGAAAAGGTTGGTCTTCATTGCATGGATATATTCTAAAATCCCACTGAAAAGGGGTTCACCATCCTCATTTTTAAAGACCATGGCAACCTCATTTACTGTTGGTAAATTATACCGTCTTTGATCAGTATTGCGATCTCTTTTCAAAACCATATATACTCTTGGCATTGGCAATTGATGTATTTGAGCATGTTCCTGTTGTTCTTTTTAAACCTCTGCTAATTTTTTGTATGTATGACGATATGGGTTGTTGGCAGTGGCGGCTGGTGACTTTCCAAGTTGGTGGGGCGGAAGACAGAGACCTGGCCCCTCCCTTTAAATTGACGCCACCCAACATTATAAACTCCTCCCCTTCACAACATGTTACCCCTATAGGCCCTGTCCACTTACAGACTACACCCATTTGGGTTTTTTCCTGTCACTTCACTTACTTATTATCTTGCTGAGGTTGAGGTGGTTCTGGTTCTGGTCACTATTCTTATGCTGGGAAGTTCCTGCATTTTCTTGATGAGGGTGAAGTGCTGCTGGCTCTGCTTACTTTTCTTATGCTGGGAAGTTCCTCCATTTTGTTGATTATATGCAATAATTAAATAAAACACAAATGAGTACACATCAGATCAGGACATGAGCCCTCCTCTCTATCCCCTCCTCTTTCTCTCTCCCTTCCTCCTTCTCTCTCTCTATCTGTCCCTTTCTCTCTATCCCTCACTCTCTATATCTATTCCTCTCTCCCTGACGATTCCTTTATCTATCCCTATCAATCCCTCTCTCTATCCCTCTCTTCCTTTTTTCCTCTTTTACTAGTATATAGACTGTGTCTTTAATATTCCTTCAAAGCACCAATCACATTGTTGATTTCATAACTTTGCAGGATTGTATACAGCAGACACTATTTTTGTATCATATATACTGATCAGGTCAGGCCATTGGTACCTTTGGATGTCAAGCTGAGCTCTGCATTCCTTGCAGCAAGCACTGGGTTCAGATCACTCACAACGTGTCCTCCTGTAGACTGAAAACATAGGAAGATAATATTAGAATTTGTAATCCTAAGAGGAGCTTTTCATGCTATAAGAAGGTAGAGAGCTCAGTTTTGTAGAAAAAGCATATCCCAGACATGCACTGGATTTCTATCTATCTATCTATCTATCTATCTATCTATCTATCTATCTATCCCTTTATCCATCTATCTATCTATCTATCTATCTGTCCCTCTATCTATCTGTCTATATATCCCTTTATGTCTACCCTTATCTCTATCTATCTATCTATCCCTCTACCCTCTCTCATCTATCGATCCCTCGCTCCCTCTCTCTATCTATTCATCTATCTATCTATCTATCTATCTATCTATCTATCTATCTATCTATCTATCTATCTATCTATCCCTCTACCCTCTCTCTATCAATCCCTCTATCTATCTCTCTCTTTCTACCCTTATCTCTCTCTCTCTATCTTTCCCTCTCTGTCTACCCTTATCTCTATCTATCTATCTATCTATCTCTCTCTCTCTGTCTATCCCTTTCTATCTATCTATCCCTCGCTCCCTCTATCCATTTATCTATTGCTCTCTGTCTACCCTTATCTATCTATCTATCTATCTATCTATCTATCTATCTATCTATCTATCTATCTATCTATCCCTCTACCCTCTCTCTATCTATCCCTCTATTATCTATCTATCTCTGTCTACCCTTATCTCTCTCTATCTATCTTTCACCTCTCTGTCTACCCTTATCTCTATCTATCCCTCTATCTATCTATCCCTCTACCCTCTCTCTATCTATACCTCTATCTATCTCTCTCTCTCTGTCTACCCTTATCTCTCTCTCTCTCTCTCTCTCTCTCTCTCTCTATCTATCTATCTATCCCTCTCTGTCTACCCATATATCTATCTATCCCTCTATCTATCCCTCTCTGTCTACCCATATCTCTATCTATCCCTCTATCTATCCCTCTCTGTCTACCCATATCTCTATCTATCCCTCTATCTATCTATCTATCTATCTATCTATCTATCTATCTATCTATCTATCTATCTATCTATCTATATATCTATCCCTCTACCCTCTCTCTATCTATCCCTCTATCTATTTATATATCTATCTCTGTCTATCCCTTTCTATCTATCCCTATCTGCATCTATATCTATCTATCTATCTATCTTCTACCCCTCCCTCTCTCTATCTTTCCCTCTCCCCCTCTCTTTATCTTTACCTATGAGACTATATATATATATATATATATATATATATATATATATATATACACATACATACATTACAGTGTCATACAAACTCTGTTTGGCTTGTATGTATTCTTGGCTCCTAAGTGTTAACTATTTTTGTCCACCCCTGAGTATACATATAGTTATATGCATATAAAGAAAAACAGAAATTATATATATATATATATGTATATACACACATACAAGAAGTTATATTTACAGTTATACAACATACAAAATACACATATAAAGCATTTTCATAAATAAATACAAGTCATGAGTATTTACATCTATTTACAGCAATACAGAGCATGCAATATATTTACACACAAATACACACAAAGTAAGCTGTATATACACATATTTACAAACACAACATGCATGCAATATATGCAAATATGTTCACACATAAACACAGTATGCAGTATATATACATATAATTACACAAATACTCACAGCCTGCAGTATACCCATATATGTAGATACAACATACAAAATATTCATATATTTACACACAAACACAGCAATCAGTATATACATATAAATACACACATACACAAAATGCATTTACCCACATATTTGCAGACATACACACACATATACACACATACAACATGCAATATATGAATATATATATATACACACATAAAACAGAACATGCAATATACATATATTGACACACATACACACACAGCATGCTGTATACACACATGCCATGCAATATATACATACATTTATACAGAAACAATCACACCTAGACAGAACTGACAAGTAGCTTCACTGTGAGAGTGACTTGGGATGCTGAGGAGACTAACATAATGTAGTTGTAAGTCCTATGTAATAATAAATAAATAAGAGCCTGCCTTCAATACTTACATTTATTGTGACCACCTCCTGGTATCATGTTGCTCCATGCTGCTCCTTTAACTTCTCCCTCACACACAGCTACGCATGTGTCTATGAGGTAATGTATGTGCTCTGCAGTGCCTCTAGTGGCAGGAATGATTGGACGTTGCAGTCAGACGCCCCAACAGCTTTTAATCATGCTGCACAGGGAGCTCTGCTGAGCCTCTCTTCCATGTAGCAGAGCCCTATCTAGAGGCTTTGGGCGCCGTCCCAGTAACTCAGTGGCTCCACCCTCACTTCAGGTACCTGACTGCATGACAGCCGCCGTGTAAATGCATTACACAGACAACGTTTTTTTGTTTTAATGTATGTTTTTGGGGGGAGGAAAATGAAAGAGGGAAGGGAAAAAGATAACCACTGTCTGTTAGAATTATAGGAATAAAGAATAAAACAAATTATAGAATAAAATATGCTTTTATGGACTCTAATTAGGGAGGGCGGTTGCCCAGCTGCCCCAATGGACCAGCCGCCCCTGGTTGTTGGCCATAATTGTATCCAGCAGTTCAAAGAATATGAGCAAACACTATTTATTTTCAGGAAGCGTTATCCGTTGTTCAACAGCTTTCATTGTATCTAAGACATATACAGTAACTGTGCAAATTTCCTTTGCTCTCCTTCTTGTGGGTGTAAATGTGAAGTGCAGTGATAAATTTGTCCTTGAACTCTAAAACAGTAAGGACCATGTCCTGGGAAGATTTCTGCTAATGTTGAACCCATTGAAGCAAATGAAATTGCACTGTTATAAGACCTGATGTTTTTTTATAAACTAGTATGATTTGGAAATGTTGGATCGCTCATTATACTTTCCAAACATTCAGGAAATGTGTGTCTTTGTGGAAGTCATACCTTTCCTTCCTGACAGCAATGAATAAACTCTCCATCAGTTGGTCTTTCCTTTAGAAAATGATAGGCCCACAAAACTGACAAACCACGTTCATTAATCCACAATAATGAGTGTTTACTGTTAGTGATGTAAATAAAGGACTATATTGAGTTTCCTGAACATAGCTATCAGTACCAGTGTGTATATCAACATTGGTGTTATTTGTATCAACATTGGTGTCATGACATTAGGCAATGTTTCACATACATGTTTTTGTTTACTATTTATTTTCTTTGAAGGTCCAGCACACTCAGTTTGTCTTTTTCAACTCATGTTTTATTTTGGCAAGTCTCTGGCAGTCTTCTTCTCTTAGTCTTTGGGAAGTCTCGGGCGACTGTGCATCTCTCCATCTTTGCTTCCGTTCCCTTTATGCTCTTCTTTTCCATTCTTTCTTTGTTTCTGCTTTGTCCACCATTTTAATCTGGAATTAAATACAGTCATTTTAGTTTCAATTGTAATTTTTTCTTGTATAGCAAACATGAATCAGCACATAACATTTTTTCTCAGTTACCTGAAGTATTAAAGGATTAACTTCCTATCCACTTTCTGATGGTCTTGAAGTTGTATTTGTTTCTGTCTTCAAATCTGTAAGATATATAATCTATTTTTTTGTACATACATTAATTAATTAAACAATAACTTTAATCAATGCAAAACCAAAAGACTTAACGTTTTCATAAAAAAAAGGGCATCAATAAATCATATACCTGTAATGGTGATGTAATTGCAGATGAAATGCTGCAGAGCTCAGGGTCTGTGTTCATTCAGGTCCAGTGTTCACAGAGATGAGCAAACTGTAAAATGACATGAAAAGCATTGTTAATGTTTGTCTTCAATTAATTAATTAATCAATGAAAGTATCATGTTTTAATTTGCATACATGCAAAATGTAAAGGCCTAAGCATCAATATGAAATGTAGCATAATAAACTGATTAAATATGTAACTGCTTTGAGGGTTCTTTCCCTGTAAGGCAATGAGCATTAATACAAATATATAAGTGCAGTGTAAAATATAATTTTTTTGGAGGTCCAGAGCTTAATAAACTGATGTAAGTAATTGCACTGTAAAGTATATATTTTTTTTTACTGCAGTTTAAAATATATATATATATATATTTGAGGTCTCAGAGCATAATAAACTGATTGAATTAAGTGCACTACAAAATTTCCTTATTTGTAATTGCAGTGTAAAATATCAATTTATTTTATATCAGGGTCCTATTGCTGTCATGCATTGAGCATTAATACAGATATCTAAGTGTAGTGTAAAATATTGTAATTATGGATTAATCAATTAATTGAAGTTAATCAATAAGTGTATTAGGCATACTTAAACATAATACAGATATCTAACTGCAGTGTAAAATAGCTTTTTTTTAGTGCAGTGTAATTATTTTGTTTTTGTAATTAGCAATTAATAAATTAATTTGAGATTATAAATACATTAATGAATGAATAAATGTATTATAAAGAGCTAATCATAATACAGATATATAACTGCAGTGTAAAATATAAATTTTTGTTCCTGCAGTATAAAACATATTTCAGGGTCCTATTGCTGTCAGGCAATGGGCATTAATATAGATATATAAGTGTAGCCCCTGATGACGTGAGACTTAGGATCTCACAGAAACGTACGTCGGAGCATCCTGACGTCACTTCCGGGCATCAGACACTGTGCCAGATTATACAACAGCAAGCAAAAAGCGCTAGCTCTAATAGCCTCAAAGAAATATAAGATTATAGGTACAAACATCAAGGAACTATACTAATAAGGGGATATCTATACATAGACAGTATTACTTGTGATATTGAAGTGCAGGCACGCAGTTCACTAATGCACAGCAGCACTAACACTAATATTAAGCCTTTGCAAGAGCGCAGCTAAGTGATATGCACTGGCATTTAAAACAACAGAGTCACAGGGTAAAGTGAGACACAGAATTAAGAACCATATATTTTACTAACAATATACAGGAGAACTTAGTGGGATAACCCACCAAAAAATTATAACAATTAAGCAACTATATACAAACTGACACAGCTAAATTATAAGTATAATCTTATAATTTTTATTAAGAGTAATAGTGACAAAGTATCTTTAATAATAATTGAAAATGTATATTGTGCAATATAATAATAATGGTTTGGACATGTGTGCAATTGTAAAAGACTTAAGAAATGTGTTACAAAATATCACTAAAGCACTTTATTAAGTATAGAGGCCAATTTCTGTCTCTAAATTACAATCACAGTATTTTTGTTGCACAATTTTTGAGCACTTTAAGCAGATTTATTTAGCACTTGATGCACTTTTTACAAGCTGTGTTATAGCTTGGAGTCAGAACACTTGAAGGATTCACATCAAATATTGGAAATATAATATTATTTAATTTTTCATGTTGCACTATAAAAATTCACTAGAGAGTAAGTACAAGATAAAATCAAGAGACAAATATATTCAGAGACAAATACATTCAAAGCGGCACAGCAAAACTTCTAGGAATAAAATAAAAAGTTAAATTCTAAATAGAGTCCCAGAAGTGACGTCCATACTGAGTATTACTTCATTCAAATTTTTAAGCGAACAATTTTTTAACAAAGATGATTTCAATAAAGTTTACGTTTTTAAAGTTTGGTTTGTGGCTAATATAATAAATTCCACAAAAAAGGTTTTCTTTAAGTGGTTTTCTGTTATTATCACTATCTTGAAAATATCATAGAACTTAACACCTTAGAGTACAACATTTCTAAAACTAAGGTCAATCTTACTTTATAAATATTAATATTTCAGGGTTCTATTGCTGTCAGGCAATGAGCATTAATACAGATATATGTGTAGTGTAAAAAATTTGTAATTCTTAATTAATTAATTGACGTTGATGAATAAGTGTATTAGGAAGACTTAACCATAATACAGACATATAACTGCAGTGTAAAAGACACCTTTTTTTTTTGTGCTGTGGCAATTTTTTTTTCTAATTAGCAATTAATTAATGAATTTAACATTAATAATAAATAAATTAATGAATGAATAAATGTATGATAAAGAGGTAAGGATAATACATATATATAAAAGTGCAGTGTAAAATATACATTTTTCTTCCTACAGTATAATTAATAATAATTACGTAATAAATTAATAAATATATTAGAGCTAAGCATACTAAAGATATATAAATACAGTGTAAGCTATACATTTGTTTTTAGTGCATTGGAAAATATATATTTTTTAACTTACCGTATATACTCGAGTATAAGCCGAGTTTTTCAGCCCTTTTTTTAAGGCAAAAAAGGGCCCCTTCGGCTTATACTCGAGTCACTCTCCCCCCCATGTCTCTCTAACCGCCCCCCGTGTGTCTCCAACCCCCCGGTGTGTCTCTAACCCCCCGTGTGTCTCTAACCCCCCCCGTGTGTTTCTAACCCCTGTGTGTCTCTCTACCGCCCCTGTGTCTGTGTCTCTTTCGCTCCCCCCTCCTCAACCTAAACCCCCCTCAACCCCCCTCCTCCACCTAAACCCCCCTAAATACCTCACCCCTCTCCTCTCACTTACCTGCTTGTGCTCCGGCTTCCGCTCCTTGACCCGGCGCCGGCGCGCATTTAATAATTATTAAATTAATATATGTGAATAATTAATTAATCAATGAGTCTATGTATTTGAAAAATCAATGCATTTTTTTCTTCATTAAATAAGTTAATGTAATGTAATGTTTTTTATTTATATTAATAATTAATTAATAAATAAATGAATATACTTTACCTATTTATAAATAATAGACAGCAATTAATATCCTGAAGAGCTAACAATCTCTTTGGATTTTCCGGAAGCAGAAAATGTGAAGTCAGACATCTGAGGAGAAAGTGTCAGCAATGTGGCAAGTGTGCAATATATAGGCCGTTGGTTTAGGCGGAAAAGCCGCCATTTCAGAATCGTAATGTGTTGATTTGCAAGTTAGTGCTGTAAAATGGCGGTGATATTCTATGTGTTACGCACCTCACATGCATTTTCTGTCCTTCCTAATAGTGTATTTTGTTAGACATATTCGTTAAATTTGCATGCAAACTCACTCCCAGACGTCCTGGCTGTCCCCCCGTGCTGTGTGTGATGTTTTTTTTAATTCTTTTTCTGTGGTTTTGGTGTTTTTTGATGTACGCGGTTCGGCCGTTAACTTTGTATTTTTGCAAGATTGTAATTTTTATTTTTCTAAGTCCCACAACTCATATTTTTTTTCTAAGTCACACTTTTCTTGGTTGTTATTTACGGAGATTGAGGCGCCGTAGAGCATACGCAAATGCGGACACACGCTTCACAAAGTTTTCGTGCTTGAGACACAAATCATACCCCTTACATAGAACATTGGATTTGCGGCCTTGTGGATGATCAATTAGTGTAGACCTTAGCTAAGGGCTTAGACTGAGCCAATGGAAAAAGAGATTGTTAATGTTACGTCACCGAAAAAGGGGAGGTTAGATTACAAAGTCCTATGGGCTACAATTCCAAGTTGCGATCAGACCCACATTCCACAATAGTGCAATATTAAAAAAAGACATAAATATGATATTCTTTTACATGCAATTTCAGTATGTGTATTAACACATTGATTGCTGGTATCTATATAACACGGAAATGAAACATGAAATAAAGTATTTTTTCGGCCAGATTTGCGAGCTTGAGAATGTTGTGCTGTTAATTCTAAGAGCTAACATCACTTTCCCTTTTAATAAAAGTACAGTAGTGTGTTTTATTTGCATTAAGGTGCTATGTATTGGTCTTTACTCCCCTTGCGAGTCCTCTCCAGCTCATGTTGGGCTTTGGGCTCCATTTGAGTTATACGGTCTAGCTCGCGGGTGACTTTGTTGCAATTTAACAGCATGGGCTTGACAGTTCAAAGGATTTGCGGGCTGGAAGTTCCCCGTTCACGTTCCATAGGCATTTTTTGGCCGTCCTGTCGCTTACCCCACAAGAAGTCTGCGGGGACGTTTACGGGGCTAATTTAATAGCCATAAGTCGTACTTTCGACGTTACGGGCTATGTTAACATGTAGCCTGAATTTAATAAGGCTGTTTGAGCTTAGAATCCAGTTTGCAAATTGCTTTCCCTACAGCACCTTAAATGACTGAAAACTCACAAACTACAATCTAATGGGGTTGGGTGTGGTACAGAAGGGTGTTAAGGCTGAAGGTGATAAGCTTCTTTGAACAGATGTGTTTTGAGTGAGGTTTTGAAGGTTTTGACGTAGGAGTATACTCTAGTAGAATGAGGCAGAGAGTTCCAGAGAATAGGGCAGAACTAGAAAAGTCCTGAAGGTGGGAGGGAAGAAGATCACAAGCAGAACAAAGAGGGAGAGTGGTGGAGTATTTTGAGATGAGAGCAGAAATATAGCGATGTGCATAGAAAACCAGAAGAGACATTATTAGGATTACCTATATCAAATATATCAAACACACACAACTCCTAACAAATCAAATAGTTTTAGCTACTAGAATTATCATCATTAAAAATTGGAAATCAGATAAACCCACAGTAGAACACAATGTATATAATATCGGCAATTATAGATGAAGAATACAAAAAATGGATATCCTGTTGGAACATTTGGACAATGGAAATAAAACAAAAATAAATGAATTAATAACATACAAATATAAATAACTTTGAAGAAAGATAGTGAATAATTTCTTTCTTAAATGATCCCACTATTTCCTTTTCCTTTCCCCAAGTGTGTTTTTTTTAATTCCTTGTGAATGGTATTAAAAATTATATACAAGAACAAAGACATTTCTGTATTTATATACATCTACAACTCACTGGGGCTGGGGCAGTTGATGGGGCAATTCACTGGGGCTGGAGTAGGTAACGGGGCAATTCACTGGGGCTGGGGCAGGTGATGGGGCAATTAACTGGTGTTGGGGGAGGTCACAGGGCAATTTACTGGGGCAGGTGATGGGGCAATTCACTGGGGCTGGGGGAGGTAACAGGGCAATTCACTGGAGCTGGGGCAGGTGATGGTGCAATTCACTGGGGCTGGGGCAGGTGATGAGGCAATTCACTGGGGCTGGAGTAGGTCACGGGGCAATTCACTGGGGCTGGGGCAGGTGATGGGGCAATTAACTGGTGCTGGGGGAGATCACAGGGCAATTCACTGGGGCTGGGGCAGGTGATGGGGCAATTCCCTGGGGCTGGGGGAGGTAACAGGGCAATTCACTGGAGCTGGGGTAGGTGATGGTGCAATTCACTGGGGCTGGGGCAGGTGATGGGGCAATTCACTGGGGCTGGGGGAGGTCAGGAAACAATTCACTGGGGCTGGGGCAGGTGATGGGGCAATTAACTGGTGCCAGGGGAGGTCACGGGGCAATTCACTGGGACTGGGGCAGGTGATGGGGCAATTCACTGGAGCTGGGGGAGGTTATGGGCAATTCACTGGGGCTGGGGCAGGTGATGGAGCAATTCTCTGGGGCCGGGGGAGGTCACAGGGCAATTCAATGGTGCTAGAGGAGGTGATGAGGCAATTTGCTGGGACTGGGGCAGGTGATGGGGCAATACACTGGGGCTGGGGCAGGTGATGGGGCAATTCACTAGGGCTGGGGGTGGTCATGGGGCAATTCACTGGGGATGGAGGGCAATTCATTGGGGCTTGGGGAGGTCATGGGGCAATTTACTGGGGCTGGGGCAGGTGATGGGGCAATTCTCTGGGGCTGGGGAGTTACAGGGGCAATTCACTGAGGCTGGGGGAAGTATCACCTGGGATGTAGATAAAACAATCAGTGAATGAAGGGACACAGACCTTGTTCTGTGTATTACAGAAATGTAACGGAAAGCGAAGTGTCTGAAATCATTTGACTTCCCACAGTAGGGAAGACTTAAGCTGCTAACTGAGCATGACTGCACAATCCCCAGGCCAAAAAGATACAATGTATTATGTATGCTACTATTCCCTGGGAATTTCAGGGGTTTCAACATTGAGAGAAAACTGTTTGCAAATGCAAGAAATTCAGCAAACTGCAGGCTAACGGTTTAATTGTTTATTTTGGTAATGTTTCATGCAAACAATTTTTTTCAGACACTATAAATTCTCCTCTATCAAATGCATTAATAAACCAGCTCACTTGAATATGCCTTTTAGTACTGCATGCAATCAGAACATACACAGCAGCCCGCACACTATTAAGTTAGAGTTCCGTCAGAAATCCCTAATAGCAATGTTATCAAATATCCCCATAAAAGAACATACTCCCTCAAAACATAAAACTCAAAAGTGGACCAACTCTAGCATTCCAGGAAAAAAGGCCAGCATATGAGTAGGCACAGTGTAGCACATCCCTGGAGGGGCACTATAGCACTTACACTAGCTATATTTCAAGCCAGATAGTATAAAAAACTGCAAACAACTAAAAATGTATATGTGAGAAGAAATCAGTACAAATGTCTGATAAAGGATGTGTGAAAAGTCTAAAACTAACTGTAAAAAATAATTTCACAAAACTAAGGTGAAAGAACATGTCCCTTAAGATCGTGAATGACCGTTCATTATGTTATGTAAGAAAAAGTTCAAAAGTGCAAACACTGTGCATAATAAATCCACCATTTAAATGTATACAATATAAAGTACAAGCATAATAGTGAATGGCCAGCTTAAAAAACTTCTCTTTAATTATAATACAACTAGCGACTTGCCCGTCAAAAAATGACGGTCAATAAAAGAAAGTGTTGAAATGCTGTTTGCCACACAATGTGAGTGTACTGTGTGCCTCAACTATATAGACCCCCCTAACACACTAATGAACGCATGTAATAACACTATAAGTGCCATTAGGGTCATCCAGGACCCTCATGACCCAAAGTGTAAGCACTACACCATTTTAACCCTGTCACTTATGGGGGTCTATCCAGACCCGCATAAGCCTCTATTTAACCCCATCAGTCCATTTTGGGCCTGTTACAACCCAACATTAACCACATAAGTGCCATGACGGTCCTCGAGAACCATCATGACACTAAGTATAAACACTACACTGCACTATACCCCCCAATAAAACATTAAATATCAACTAAACACCCTCTATACTAACCTATTAACACCTACACTACCTACCTACACTACACTACCTACCCCCTAATAACCCCCTCCCAACCACTGTAATTACAGAAATAAAAAAACTAAAGTCATCCAAAATCTACATTACATAAAATAAAAAACCTAAATCACAAAAAATAAAAAATGTACATTACAAAAAAAAAATCCTAAGTCACAAAAAACAGAAAAAGGAACATTACAGAAAAAAAAAATTACATTACAACCCCCCCCAACAACAATACAATACATACAATACAATACAAACAAAACAATACATACAATACAATTAAATACAATACAATTAAATACAATACACCCCTATCTAATATACATCCCCCTATCTAATATACAATACTATCTATCTAATATACATCCCCCTGTCTAATACACAATAAATACTATCTATGTAATATACATCCCCCTATCTATCTAATACACAATAAATACTATCTATGTACTATACATCCCCCTATCTAATATACAATAAATACTATCTATATACTATACATCCCCCTATCTATCTAATATACAGTACATGCTATCTCTATATAGCAACCCTAATTCTAAGCTAAAATAAAATAATTAAGACCACTTACCTTTGAGATGTTTCTTCAGATCACCAACCTAGGGTAAAAAAGATTTAAAAAATTACTACAACACGTTTACATAAAATAAATAAACATTCTAAACATTCTAAATATTTTACTCACCTTTCCAGCATGTCCCCGTCCTTCTTTTGTTCTTCTCCGGTGCCTGTTAAAAAAAACATTACATTAGCACACATACATAAACATAAAACCAAGTAAAATAAACATAATCTACATTGTACTTACCTCCCCGCGATGTCTCCGGCCTCCTCGTGTTCTGCCCCGGATGGGGCCTGGAAGCATCCGTGCTCTAAAAAAAAAAGTAAAAAAAAACAACACACATGCGCACTCGCGAATGTCCCCGACGCTAATGAGCTTCCTACGGAGTGTTCCAGAATAAAATTGGCAATGGCGGCTTCTGATTGGCTGAAAATGTTGTCTATCAAATTCAGCCAATGAGAAGACGCCAATTGTGAGCCAATGAGAAAGGGATACACCCCAAAATCCCACTCTGATCGGATAACGCACCTGTCAACCTTTATTTTTCTACCAATCCAAAGGCTTTATTTCCATCAGCGAATCACAATGGGATACACCCCCACACGGTGATTGGCTGAAGACATCTGCACCTTCCCATTGGCTGTAATACTGATTGACATTGACAACAGCCAATGAGAAGGCGCAAATGCCTTCACCAATCAGTACGTGGGGGTGTATTCCATTGTGATTGGCTATTGTCAGTGCAACCAATCAGAATGCGCAGATGCCTCCAGCCAATCACCCTGTGGGGGTGTATTCCATTGTGATTGGCTGAAGGCATCTGCGCCTTGTGATTGGTTTAAATAAAGATTGACAGGTGCATTATCCAATCAAAGTGGAATTTTAGGGTGTATCCCTTTCTGATTGGCTCACACATTGGCGCCTCCTGATTGGGTGAATTTGATAGACATCGTTTTCAACCAATCAGAAGGCGCCATTGCCTATTTTCTTCTGGAAAAGTCTCCGGGAAGCTCATTAGCGTCGGGGATGTTCGTGAGTGCGGATGTGTGCTCTTTTTTTTTTTTTTTAGAGCTCGTTTCCAGGGCGTGGCAGAAGAGGAGGAGGCCGGAGACATCGCGCGGAGGTAAGTACAATGTAAATATGTTCATTTTCTTTTGTTTTTATGCTTATGTATGTTTTTAATGTTATGTTTTTTTTAACAGTGGCCGCATCGGAGAAGAAGAACGGGACATGCTGGAAAGGTGAGTAGAATATTTAGAATGTTTAGAATATTTAGAATGTTTATTTATTTACTGTAAATGGACTCATTGCACTAATGTATTTATTTTTTTCCCCTAGTTGGCTGATCTGAAGGGACATCTGCAAAGGTAATTGGTCTTAATTATTCTATTTTAGCTTAGAATTAGATTAATTTATATATATAGATAGCATTTATTGTATGTTAGCTAGGGGTATGTGTTTTAAATAGATAGCATAGCATGTATTGTATATTAGATTGTGGTATTTATTTAGATAGATTGGGGGAAGTATATTAGATAGATAGGATGTATATTAGGTAGATAGTATTTATTGTATATTACATAGATTGTGCGATGTATATTATATAGATAGGATGTATATTACATTATGGTATTTATTTAGATAGACTGGGGGATGTATATTAGATAGGATGTATTGTATAGTAGATAGGGGTGTATTGTATTGTATTTCATTTTATTAGTATTGTATGCATTTGTATTGTATGTATCTGTATTGTATGTATTATGTGTATTTCCTTTTCAGGTTTTCTGTAGTGATGGGGGGGGGGGGGTTGTAATGTGTTTTTTTTATTTTCTGTAATGTTCCTTTTTTAATTTTTTGTGACTTAGGTTTTTTTTATTTTCTGCAATGTAGATTTTTTATTTTTGTGTGACTTTAGGCTTTTTTATTTTCTGTAATTTGAGTGGTGGGGGTTATTAGGAGGTAGGTAGGTAGTGTAGGTGTTAATAGGTTAGTGTAGAGGGTGTTTAGTTGATATTTAAGGTTTTATTGGGGGGTATAGTGCAGTGTAGTGTTTATTGCTGTGGGTAAGCTTCTTATGTATTTTTTGTGGGTATTTATTGTATTTTGACTGTTTTTAGGTGCGCACGGTTCGGCCGTTATGGTCGTATTTTTCCGAAGTGGTAATGTTTTTTTCTAAGTCGGGCGTGTGTGTTTTTAACCGTGTGTGAGGCGCCTTTGAGCCCCCACCTTCCGCAAATGAGCATCCCTCGCTTCACGAGGGATGCAGTTCTTGCGAGCTCGTTTGCGAGCTCGCAAAGCGTGACGACGTTTCGTAGTTTGACAACTATTTTATGTGATGAATGTAAACCCCTATCTAATATACATCCCCCTATCTAATATACAATACTATCTATCTAATATACATCCCCCTATCTAATACACAATAAATACTATCTATGTAATATACATCCCCCTATCTATCTAATACACAATAAATACTATCTATGTACTATACATCCCCCTATCTAATATACAATAAATACTATCTATATACTATACATCCCCCTATCTATCTAATATACAGTACATGCTATCTCTATATAGCAACCCTAATTCTAAGCTAAAATAAAATAATTAAGACCACTTACCTTTGAGATGTTTCTTCAGATCACCAACCTAGGGTAAAAAAGATTTAAAAAATTACTACAACACGTTTACATAAAATAAATAAACATTCTAAACATTCTAAATATTTTACTCACCTTTCCAGCATGTCCCCGTCCTTCTTTTGTTCTTCTCCGGTGCCTGTTAAAAAAAACATTACATTAGCACACATACATAAACATAAAACCAAGTAAAATAAACATAATCTACATTGTACTTACCTCCCCGCGATGTCTCCGGCCTCCTCGTGTTCTGCCCCGGATGGGGCCTGGAAGCATCCGTGCTCTAAAAAAAAAAGTAAAAAAAAACAACACACATGCGCACTCGCGAATGTCCCCGACGCTAATGAGCTTCCTACGGAGTGTTCCAGAATAAAATTGGCAATGGCGGCTTCTGATTGGCTGAAAATGTTGTCTATCAAATTCAGCCAATGAGAAGACGCCAATTGTGAGCCAATGAGAAAGGGATACACCCCAAAATCCCACTCTGATCGGATAACGCACCTGTCAACCTTTATTTTTCTACCAATCCAAAGGCTTTATTTCCATCAGCGAATCACAATGGGATACACCCCCACACGGTGATTGGCTGAAGACATCTGCACCTTCCCATTGGCTGTAATACTGATTGACATTGACAACAGCCAATGAGAGGGCGCAAATGCCTTCACCAATCAGTACGTGGGGGTGTATTCCATTGTGATTGGCTATTGTCAGTGCAACCAATCAGAATGCGCAGATGCCTCCAGCCAATCACCCTGTGGGGGTGTATTCCATTGTGATTGGCTGAAGGCATCTGCGCCTTGTGATTGGTTTAAATAAAGATTGACAGGTGCATTATCCAATCAAAGTGGAATTTTAGGGTGTATCCCTTTCTGATTGGCTCACACATTGGCGCCTCCTGATTGGGTGAATTTGATAGACATCGTTTTCAACCAATCAGAAGGCGCCATTGCCTATTTTCTTCTGGAAAAGTCTCCGGGAAGCTCATTAGCGTCGGGGATGTTCGTGAGTGCGGATGTGTGCTCTTTTTTTTTTTTTTTAGAGCTCGTTTCCAGGGCGTGGCAGAAGAGGAGGAGGCCGGAGACATCGCGCGGAGGTAAGTACAATGTAAATATGTTCATTTTCTTTTGTTTTTATGCTTATGTATGTTTTTAATGTTATGTTTTTTTTAACAGTGGCCGCATCGGAGAAGAAGAACGGGACATGCTGGAAAGGTGAGTAGAATATTTAGAATGTTTAGAATATTTAGAATGTTTATTTATTTACTGTAAATGGACTCATTGCACTAATGTATTTATTTTTTTCCCCTAGTTGGCTGATCTGAAGGGACATCTGCAAAGGTAATTGGTCTTAATTATTCTATTTTAGCTTAGAATTAGATTAATTTATATATATAGATAGCATTTATTGTATGTTAGCTAGGGGTATGTGTTTTAAATAGATAGCATAGCATGTATTGTATATTAGATTGTGGTATTTATTTAGATAGATTGGGGGAAGTATATTAGATAGATAGGATGTATATTAGGTAGATAGTATTTATTGTATATTACATAGATTGTGCGATGTATATTATATAGATAGGATGTATATTACATTATGGTATTTATTTAGATAGACTGGGGGATGTATATTAGATAGGATGTATTGTATAGTAGATAGGGGTGTATTGTATTGTATTTCATTTTATTAGTATTGTATGCATTTGTATTGTATGTATCTGTATTGTATGTATTATGTGTATTTCCTTTTCAGGTTTTCTGTAGTGATGGGGGGGGGGGGGGTTGTAATGTGTTTTTTTTATTTTCTGTAATGTTCCTTTTTTAATTTTTTGTGACTTAGGTTTTTTTTATTTTCTGCAATGTAGATTTTTTATTTTTGTGTGACTTTAGGCTTTTTTATTTTCTGTAATTTGAGTGGTGGGGGTTATTAGGAGGTAGGTAGGTAGTGTAGGTGTTAATAGGTTAGTGTAGAGGGTGTTTAGTTGATATTTAAGGTTTTATTGGGGGGTATAGTGCAGTGTAGTGTTTATACTTAGTGTCATGATGATCCTTGAGGACCATCATGGCACTTATGTGGTTAATGTTGGGTTGTAAAAGGCCCATAATGGTCTTAATATACCCTTATGGGACTGATGGGGTTAAATAGAGGCTTATGAGGGTCTGTATGGAACCCAATGAGTGACAGGGTTAATTAGCGGTTTATGGGGGTCTGTATTGACCCCCATGAGTGACGGGGTTAATGAAGTGCTTATGGGGGTCTGTATTGACCCCCATGAGTGACAGGGTTAATGAAGGGCTTATGGGGGTCTGTATTGACCCCCATGAGTGACAGGGTTAATGAAGGGCTTATGGGCGTCTACATTGACTACCATGAATGAGGGGGTTAATGAAGTCCATATGGGGGTCTGTATTGACCCCATGAGTGACACAGTTAATGAAGGGCTTATGTGGTTCTGTATTGACCCCCCCATGAGTGACAGGGTTAATTAGGGGTTTATGGGGGTCCGTATTGACTACCATGAATGAGGGGGTTAATTAAGTGCTTCTGGGGGTCTGTATTGACCCCCATTAGTGACAGGGTTAATGAAGGGCTTATGGGGGTCTATGTTGACCCCCATGAGTGAGGGGGTTAAGGAAGTGTTTATGAGGGTCTGTATTGACCCCCATTAGTGACAGGTTTAATGAAGGGTTTATGGGGGTCTGTATTGACCCCCATGAGTGAGGGGTTAATTAAGTGCTTATGGGGGTCAGTATTGACCCCCATGAGTGACAGGGTTAATGAAGGGCTTATGGGGGTCTATATTAACCTCCATGAGTGAGGGGGTTAATTAAGTGCTTATGGGGGTCTGTATTAACCCCCATGAGTGACAGGGTTAATGAAGGGCTTATGGGGGTCTATATTGACCCCCATGAGTGAGGGGTTAATGAAGTGCTTATGGTGGTCTGTATTGACCCCCATGAGTGACAGGGTTACTGAAGGACTTATGGGGGTCTATATTGACCCCCTTGAGTGAAAGGGTTAATTAATGGTTGATGGGGCTCTGTATACAGCCCCGTGCGTGATAGTGTATATATTTATTTTTATAACGGGTCCTTTAAGGATCTTTACGTTCCTTTAAGGACCCGCAACGCTGGAATTTTGAATTTTTATTGCAGCGGGGGTCCCCGATCGCGTGCGATCGGGCCCCCCACTGCGATGGTTAATATGGGGTTAATGCAGGTCTCTGAGCTTATCTCCGATCCCTTGGGGTTAATGCAGGTTTCCGAGCTTATCTCGGATCCCTTCTTGGCTAAGTTGTACGTGGCTGGGCATTCCTGGGCTTTGAGTCTCGTTTTCGTTTTTTTCAGCGGCCATTTTTTCTCTCGCTTAGGGGATTTTCGTGTGTCTGAACTCGGGAATTTGGACTTAAATGGAGGTGTAACTTCACTTGCAGAGGTCCTGGGTGCCCTCCCCCTTGCTGTGGGTAAGCTTCTTATGTATTTTTTGTGGGTATTTATTGTATTTTGACTGTTTTTAGGTGCGCACGGTTCGGCCGTTATGGTCGTATTTTTCCGAAGTGGTAATGTTTTTTTCTAAGTCGGGCGTGTGTGTTTTTAACCGCGTGTGAGGCGCCTTTGAGCCCCCACCTTCCGCAAATGAGCATCCCTCGCTTCACGAGGGATGCAGTTCTTGCGAGCTCGTTTGCGAGCTCGCAAAGCGTGACGACGTTTCGTAGTTTGACAACTATTATATGTGATGAATGTAAACAGAGATAAAAATCAAGGATAATGGGAAAGGGGAGATCAGTGACTGTGACTGAAAAGACCAGCCTATATTACCTTGATAGAATAGACAGTCTATGCCTTTAATATATGGAATGTGAAATAACAACATAATAGATAATTCATTGTCCACCTTAATGTACAAAGTGTAAGTACAAAATTAGATAAGGCTAATAACCTTACTAAGTGAAAATATATAAATAAACATGTAATTAGCATATTAACCCCTAGTATATAGGAGTAGGTACCTTAGGGATAGATAATGAGTTTATTAAGGATAAGCCAATGAATTAATATATGTGTGTTCGCTTCAATCGTTTCGACTCTCCGTGACCTCATGGACCACACCACACCATGCTGATCCACTTAGTATTCATGGCAGAGATACTGGAGTGGGTTGACAGTTCCTTTGCCAGTGGGCCACAGCATACTGAGCTCCTAGGTGGTCTCCAAATCCAAAGACTGACCAGGAACAAATCCTGCATGGATTCACGGTGATGTGACCTCTTGGTTCCCTGACTCGAATCGGACCCAGGTTGCAGCTGTGAAAGCACAGAATCCTAACCACTGGACCACCAAGGAACCCTAAATAAATGTATAGACTCATGCTAATGAGCTAATGAGTCCATTTCGGACTAAAGGATGATTTCAAAACAAGCATTTCCATAGGAATCAATGTAAACTAAAATAATCTGTTCTGGACTCCAGAAATTTTACAACACTGAAGGTGTTGTTTTTGGTTATAAAACCTTAAAACTAAATAAACATAAATAAAAAACAGTAATTAAATTAAATAAAATATAATTTAACTTCACTTTAACTGTACTGAGATGACTTGAGGGCCCAATGGGATGGTAGAGGAGGAGAAAGAGGTTATTGCTTGGCACTTTGGTTCCTCTAGGTATAGGATTCATTTTGGTTCTTCTAAGCACAGTCTGCACATCAGCTCTTACAGGCACAGGATGCACTTTGGCTCTTGCAGGTACAGGATGAACATTGGCACTTACAGGCACAGGCTGCCTATTGGCTCTTAAACAGGCTGCACATTGGCTCTTACACAGACTGCACTTTGGCTACTACACAGGCTGCACTTTGGCTCTTACTCTGGCTTCACATTGGCTCTTACACAGGCTTCACTTGGGCTCTTAAGGCAGAGACAGGATGCAAGCGTTGAATTCTAAGCAATTGATCAGTTCAGTCCCACATGTTGAGCACCGAGCAAACATCGAGTTCCAAGCAATTGCCCCCCCGTGAGAAGCATTAAGTACCGAAAACTATGAAAACCGACGATAGCCGATGGGAACCAAGGTACCACTGTATTTTATGAATTCTAAAAATAACTTGCGATCCACTGGAATACATTTTATGGTCTAGTACTTTATGGTCCATGATAGACTTGTAATTTGCTCAGAGTATCAGGTCCAAAGATATAAAGCCTTAATGGTAAGGCTAGAGAGTTGTGTCTATAGTAAGGGAGGATGCTCAATTGAAAGAACTCATTCTTATATCTTAAATGAAGGCAGCAAACAATAAACCTTCAATTTAGAAGGGTTCTAGTTTTTTTAAAATACATATCCATCTGCTTTCTTGCTGGAGTAACAATCTATCCAAATTGCCTCTGCGGGGAGCAGACTCATCATTGTCCACAAAATAAAATTGCATTTCTTCAACATTGTTATTGTTACAGGATTTAAAATGTCTGGCAACCAGAGTGTCCATTACCTTGTTCACAGAATTAACATGTTCCAAAATTTGTCTCCTCAGATGGTTTTACCTACATACTATTAGTTGCATAAGCACATCATTATATACACTACATAGGTGGAGCCACAATTAAAGAATCATTTTATTGGAAATACCTTCCCAGTAGTAGGATGAGTAAATTGTTTAGCAGACTTAATGTAACAACATGCTTTGCAATAACTGCATCTGTATAGGCCTATGGTTGGCCCCAACCAAGTACGTTCTGGTTTTAATGGGCAGTAAAACTGTGGGTGATCATATCACTGATACTCTTATTCTTACTGTATGTAATTGAGGCTTTGCTTGATACAAATTAGCTTATGATCTGATCGCTAGAGAGAATTTGCCAATTTGTATAATTATGTTTTATATATATTGTTTAACATTTTTACTAGGTATCAGATGCATTTTAGGGAAGTTTTGTCAAATGACTATTCACAATTATTTTTGTGCTGGATATTCTGTACATTTAAATAGGGAATTTATTATGCGCAGTGTTTGTACTTTTTACTTTTCCTTAAATAACACATAATGAATGCTCCTTCACGATCCTATGGGATAGGTTATTTCACCTGCTTAGTTATATGATGTTTTTTTTTGCAGGTTAGTTTATACCTTTTCACGCATCCCTTATTAGTCACTTGTATTGATTTCTTCTCATTTATGTATTTTAGTTGTTTGCAGTTTTTTACACCTTCTGAATTTGAAAATAGATAGGGGTAAGGACTTTAGTGCTCCTACAGGTGTGTGCTACACTGTGTTACATTTAAATGCTAGTGTTACATTGATTATTATATGGTTTTAGTACTACTCGTATATTTAAATTTATTCTTGTATTACTTCTCCATGGGCATAGTGACCGCTTGAACTGCTTCGGGTTGCAATTCTGATTTAATTTCTCTGATGATCAATAAGCTATTCATTAAAAGCCCCACTTTCTTAATATTCTATGTAACTGTTACAGCCTGTATCCACCAGCATTATATCAGCATTTTTTTTATTTTAGTTTTTATCTGGTTTTATTATCTATTCCACATATGAGGAACAATCTTTCCTCTGTATTTTCATTATTATTTACTTTATTTAGTGCTTTATTTACTGGTAATTATATTACTTACTGTATGTAAAAATATATATACTAGCGACCTGCCCGTCGAAAAATGACGGCAAGAAAATTGTAAGCCATGGAATGCTGTTTGCCACCCAATGTAAGTGTTTTGGTCCTCTGAGTACCTTGGACGCTTATTGGGAGCCTCGCGCTGAGCGCCTTTGGTGCTCATCGCGTGGCTCACAATGAGCGCCAACGGCCTCTCCCCTAGTGTAGTTTTGGTCTTGTGAGCTCCTTCCGTGCTTATTGCAAGCCCCGCACTGATCGCCTATGGTGCTCATCTCCATAAGCGCAGTGAGCGCTTTCGGCGCTCCCTGCCTAAGTCATACGGGGTCATAGGGATGAGCACCTATGGCGCTCATCTCCACCAGCGCAAGGAGCGCCTTTTTGCCTTGCCGCAACCCTGGCCCTCACAACCACGAGCCCACAGTTTTAACGTTGCGTTACCAACGTTTTTTGGCAAGCCCGCGCAGCTGAGAACTATATATGTGATATATGTTTGTCAGCTATAGTGCATTATATTAGATCCATATGAAACTGTTGTGGCTGTATTTGTTTATTTGGTTTAAGTTGTTGATGTACTGAATTAATATTCTTCCATACTATATATATTATCTTTTGCTTAAGTTTTGCACTTTACAGATCTCTGCTTTCTATACCTATATTTGTTATGTCTAGTTGTGACTTTTTGAGTATTTAGCAACTTTATCTAAATGTATGGCACTATCCATAATTATTATTCTTTAATCCACAAAAGTACTAGCCAATTATTTTTTTTCTTTTACTTTAACTTATCACTATAGGGTGTGTTTTGTCACTTTATCAGACCTAGACATTTGATTCTTGGTGACTTAATTCCAGATTGCCATCTCATTGTTCAGTTAAAGTATATATATTTATACAAGAGGGCACCCGTATATGTTTTTAATTGCGGTGTGATTTATTGTGCTACAAATAATGATTTCCTATTTTTCTTTTATGATTTATAGTGCCAAAGAATGGTCTAATTAATGAAAAATTGCACATATTTCAGATGCCATGAAAAAAATGCTTAAGATCCTACAAGTTCAGCTCCAACAATATATGGACCAGGAACTACCAAATGTGCAAGTCGGATTCCACAGAGGGTGAGGCACAAGAGATCATATTGCTATTGTCCAATGGATAATAGACAGAGCAAAAGAGTTCCAGAAAAACATTTACTTCTGTTTCATAGACTATTCTAAAGCCTTTGACTGTGTGGATCCAAACAAAATGTGGCAAGTTCCTAAAAAGATGGGAGTACCAGATCATCTCCTGAGGAATCTGTACGTGTACCAAGAAGCCACAGTCAGAACCAAATATGAGACAACAGAATTGTTCAAGATCGGAAAAGGAGTGCGACAAGGTTGTATATTGTCACCTTATTTATTCAACTTATATGCAGAATACATCATGCGTAAGGCCAGACTGGATGAATCCAAAGCCGGAATCTATATTGCTGGAAGAATTATCAACAACCTCAGATATACAGATGATACTACTCTGACGGCTGAAAGTGAAGAGGAGCTAAAGGACCTACTAAGAAAGGCAAACGAAGAATGTGCAAAAGCTGGCCTGCTGCGCAACGTTAAAAATATGAAGATAATAGCAAACAACAATCTCAGTTCCTGGTAAATAGATGAAGATGAGGCAGTGATAGATTTAATTTTCTTGGGATCCAAAATCTCTTCAGATGGTGACTGTACCTATGAAATTATAACATGTTTGCTTCTGGGAATTTTTAGATGTTAATACATATTATGAAACTGACATGGACTAAAACATGATTTAATGTATTTTTGGAGTGCTAGATTGCTTGACTCCGAGCCTGACCAGCAAATATTACTTGCTGGCACTAATTCATTTGTAGCCTCCGATAGTAGATCACGCGTAACTTCCATGTTTTACTGATGTCATGATAACGGTCTCATTTACTATTGGCTGCATCTAAGTCGTAAATGATGGGCTTGCTTAACTATTGTCAGATCATATGATCACGCCCCCTGAAATCTTACTTACATAGGCAGGGTTACGGGTTTAGGCTTAAGTAGATAAATTGCGGGCTTGCAGCAATAGAATACATCTAAATATTGTTCTTATCTGATATTTCTGACAGCTAAACACTCTTACAGTTGTAATCACATGTAATAGTTGTGATAATTGTGAATTGTCGTAATTCAATGTTATTTTTTTTGTATTTAAAGTCAACTCACAATTACCACAACTACCCAGGAATGGGTTTGTAGAGGCCTGCGTGGTGACGTCACCATTCGGACTTCCCTGCCTCTGCAGAAGGACACGCAGGCACAGAGAGACAGGATCAACATAAGGAGACCATAGGAGGATATAGCAGTAAGGCTGAGGGGATCCAGGGGGTGGGGCTGAGCGGATTCCTGGTGAGGTAGAGGGGATAGGGGGCTGAGGCTGAGGGGATCCGGGGGAAACACAGGGGAGGGAGGGGGGAGAGAGACTGGGGAGGGAGAGAGGGGGCAAAGAGAGACTGGGGAGGGAGCAAGAGGGCAAAGAGAGACAGGGGTGGGAGAGAGGGGGCAAAGAGAGAGTGGAGAGGGAGAAAGGGGGCAAAGAGAGACTAGGGAGGGAGAGAGGGGGCAATGAGATACTGGGGAGAGAGAGAGGGGCAAAGAGAGACTGGGGAGGGAGAGAGGGGGCAAAGAGAGACTGGGGAGAGAGAAAGGGGGTAGGAGACACTGGGGAGGGAGAGAGGGGGCAAGAGACACCGGGGTGAAAGAGTTTGTCGGTAAGGCTCGCAAAGTTACGGGCTTGAGCATGCGTGCCCTGCATGCCTCGACCTGCAATGAGTAGCGAAGCTGCTCATTGCGGGTCCCGTGATGAGTACCAAAGGTGCTCATCGCAAGGCCTGTAAAGTAGAGGTGGGGGAGAGGGTCGCAATGAGTGCCAAGGGTTTAAGCATGGGCGCAGCGCATGCCGTGGCATGCAATGAGCGGCAAAGGCGCTCATCGTGAGGCCTGTGATTTAGAGGGGGGAGAGGCTTGCAATGAGTGCCAAAGGTTAGAGGGGGGAAGAGCCTCGTATTGTGTGTCAAACAACAGCATTGCGAGGCTTCACATTTTTATGCTGTCATTTTTGACGAGCAAGTCACTAGGATGTACATAGTTTTCGTTCTATTTAAATAAAAAAAGGTTCTTTCTTTCCCTGCATCCCACCAGCCCTCAAGAATCAATAAAAATTATACAAAAAGCTGACAACCTTAAAAGAAAGGGGAATTCTTGAATATATTGGAGCTTGGTGGCTACTTTACATTGTGAGTAATATTACTTTATGAAGTTATCTTTGTTTAGCTAAGCATACTATACAAGTCTGCTTGCTCTTTTCATAAAGGGAACTTGAGGAAAGAGTTTCATATTTATGTGACATTTTATTACACTCAATTTTGTGTCAAGCAGACTGTTGTTTGGACTAACTTAAAGTATCAAACAGCACATTTAATAGTACTTTACCAGTGTTCATATTCTGACAAACTGGAATAAAAGGAGTGAATAAAATCCTCATACACCACCATTTTTTTCTGGGAAAACAGGATACCTGTTATTAGCATCAAGCTTATGACTTTTTTCTTTACTAAACCAGATGCACTGACCTGACGTTCTTATATTGATCTGTCAAAGTGATTTAAATGACATTTCATATTCATCAACAGAATTGCTTTCTTCACAATATTCTGTTACATCAGTTAAGAGCTTTATTTTAGCATGTTTTCCCAATTCTGAATCTTGTGAACAATGATGAGTTTTCTTGAAACCAGCAGATGTATTCAGTTTCTTCTGACATTTGATGGTATCTAAGTTTGCTGTTTCAGCAATGATAGTTTGCTGTGTATTCATCTGCACATCAGTAATTGGAACAGATAAGATTGTTGTTTTCTCAGCTGTCTCTTGCTGACAATTTTGATGAGTTTGCAGTAACATTTATTGCCGTGAAGGAACAGCAACAACCACTATACCCATACATTATTCCTGGATTCCATTAAACTGCAATAAATGTTAATATGTGCTTCAGAAATTGCAAATAAGTATAAACATTTATCTAAATAAGGTAGTTGTATAATTTTGTTGAGCCTTGGGATACATCTTGAATTTATCTTCTTTTCTTAAAAATAATACAATATCTGATCACATTTAGATACAGTGGTGGCAACACACTTATACTTATACCTCAAAGTATATACAGTAGCTCCCAAAAATGTGTTAATTTTACACTGACTATTCTAACTTCATATACTTAATTTGCTATATAAAGAAGTATAGCAAGTGAATATTTGGCTTCTATATTTTCTTTTACCCTCCCTATTGCATTTTTCTAGATTTCTGGAGCTAATTAACCCTTTTGATTTATCGAAGATGCTACTTCTTTTTTGTTTGAAGTATAAACCCTTACTGATCTGTGAGAAAGCATCATTATAACATCATTGTAACATTCTGCAGAGTCTCACATTATGGGATTCTTATAATCCTATATTTATAATTTCCTAGTTTGAAAACTACAACCGAAAAATGGTTATTAAAAGTAAAAAAAAAAAAACAGTGTTTAATTTATTGCCTGTTTTGTGTAAATATGCTTCAATGTGAGCTTCTATTTTTGTTTCTGCTGATCTGATTCTACTGTTGAAAAAAAATATTGAAAGCCGGTGAACATTCCAGCTGGTACAATGGAAACATGATAGTTCATATTGATGGTGTTTTGGTAAAACTAATTGAAATCTCATAATTTAATAACAACATATACTGTTGACAAAGCAGCTCAAACTATTGTAACTATATAACTATCATATTTAAAAAAAATGCTTTTAAATGGTAATAAATGGTTGTATTGAATTTTTTTTCTTTCTAATAATATATTGCCCTTTTCAATATATGTTCTTTGAAAAAACATATAAATATGGGAGTAGAGCAGTCTGTTAGATGTAAATAGAGAATCACAGTAATGCATATCACATATAATAATTGTCAAACTACAAAACATTGTCACGCTTTGCGAGCTTGCAAAGCGAGCTCACAAGAACTGCGTCTTTCGCAAAGCAAGGAACGCAGTTTGGGCCGCAAACGTGGACCCTTGCGAAGCGAGGGGCCACATTTGCAGAGCTGAAGGCTCCCTTGGCAGCTCCAATGAGCCGAAGGCTCACTGCAGGCGCGAGGGGCCACATTTGCGGAGGTGGAGGCTCTACCGCGCCTTACAAACAACCTCAGAAGCAGGACTTTAAAAAAAAAAAATCTAACACGCAATGACTACATACGGACTTACACAAAAAAATACAAGCCGCGGGAAAATAACGAACTTGCAAAAAATGATCTTAATGGCCAAACTGCGCACAGCGGAAAACAATAAAAAGACACTAAATACACACAAAAATCAAATAAAAACCTTACCCACAGCAACTGGAAGTGAGGTTACACCTCAATTTGAGTCCAATTTACCGAGTTTAGACACTCGAAAATGCGAGAGAGAAAAAAAGCGAGAGAAAAAAAGGCAGCCGAAAATAAGGAAAACGAGGCTTCACAACCCCAAACCCGCAAAACACAGCCAAGCACATACGACTTTTACAAAAACCCATACGAGGTACAACATACACTATTAGCAAGGACGCTAAATTATCCACACCCGCGTACCACATACTCACTCACCACCATTTTACAACACTGCCTTACAGAATGCGTAAGTACACAGCTACACAAACGGCTTCGGCTTGCACACACAGCCTATTTACACTACACACTGCACACATTGCTGACACACCTCAGCTCCACGACACTGCAAATCTACATTGTATGTTGCAGGAACATCAAAACAGATTGTTAGCTCTTCAGCACATTGCTTGCTGCATATATTAATTACAAATAGGTAAAGTATATTAATTTATCATTTCATTAATTAATTATCAAGAAAAAATACATACACAAAAAAAACACAAAAAAACACATTATCATAATAAACCACAAAGCCCTTCACCGCGCTCCTCACAAGAAGCGCCAACGGAGCTCATAAGACACAAACTACACCAAAGGCGCTCAGCGCAAGGCTCTCAATGAGCGCCGAAGGATCTCAGACGACCAAAACACTTACTGTCTGTGGCAAACAGCTTTACCTGCCTTACAATTTCATCGCCCCATCATTTTTGATGGGCAAGTTGCTAGTACATCCCCCATCCTCATCCTCAACCCTCCCATCCTCAACCCCCCCTCCTCAACCTCCCTCCTCATCCTCAACCCCCCTCCTTACTTTACCCCTCTAATTACCTCTCCCTTTCCCCTCACTTACCTTCCATCAGCAGCTGCTCCTCTGCTCCTCCGCTCCTCTGCGCTCCTAACGGCTGCGTCGGGACCCGGCATATGCCAATGACGTGACATCACATGCGCATCACGTCATTATCATTGGCCGGGTACCAACGCAGCCGGAAGGAGCACAGAGGAGCGGAGGAACAGCTGCTGATGGAAGGTAAGTGAAGGAAAAAGGAGAGGGGGAGGTAATTGGAGGGGTAAAGTGAGGAGGGGGGTTTAGGATGAGGAGGGAGGTTGAGGATGAGGAGGGGTGTTTAGGATATGAGGTGGAGGGTTGAGGAGGGGGGTTGAGGATGAGGAGAGAGGATGAGGAGGGAGGTTGAGAATGAGGAGAGAGAATGAGGAGGAGGGTTGAGGATGAGGAGAGAGGCTGAGGAGGGAGTTGAGGATGAGGAGGGGGGTTGAGGAGGGAGCATGAGGAGGGAGGATGAGGAGGGGGGTTTAGGATGGGGGTTGAGGAGGGGGATTGAGGATGAGGAAGGGGTTGAGGAGAGAGGTTGAGGAGAGAGGTTGAGGAGGGGGGTTGAGGATGATGAGGGGGGTTGGGGGGGAGGTTGAGGAGAGAGGTTGAGGAGGGAGGATGAGGAGGGAGGATGGGTAGGAAGGTTGAGGAGGGGGGTTTAGGAGAGAGGATGAGGAGGGAGGTTGAGGAGAGAGCATGAGGAAGGAGGATGAGGAGGGGGGTTGAGGAAGATGATAAGGGAGGGAAAGAGACACAGGGCAGGGAGAGGGGGGAAGAGACACAGGTAAGGGTGAGGGGGGAAGAGACACAGGGGAGGGAGAGGAGGGCAAGAGACACAGGGGAGGGAGAGTGGGGAGAGACACAGGGGATGGAGAGGAGGGGTAGAGACACAGGGGAGGGAGAGGGGGGAGAGACACAGGGGAGGGAGAGGGGGGAAGAGACACAGGGGAGAGAGAAGGGGACACAAGAAAGGGACACAGAGGGCACACAAGAGTGGGACACAGAGGGCACAAGACGGACACAGGGGGCAGCACATTTCCCACCCTTGGCTTATACTTGAGTCACTAAGCTTTCCCAGTATTTTTTGGTAAAATAGGTGCCTCAGCTTATACTTGGGTAGGCTTATACTCGAGTATATACGGTAATATAAAATGGAATTGTTTTCATGTTGATAATGATATCTTTGATTCATATTGATAACAGAGTCATAATGCTTAATGCATAAAAAAATATAATATATTTTAATCAGTTCTTATCTTGCATAGAAAAATGTTTCCAGATTATTTAAATGAAATAAAGTATCTTCAAAAGCAAGCAGTGTTTTTAAATGTATTGCAATTACAAATAGAAAATTTAATAATTTGTATTTGAGGCTTTCATGATAAGTACTGTCTGTGTGAGAGTGACGTTTACATTGTTGGAGAGCATTAAAAGTGGTCTGGCAGGCAGAAACAGCGTTATAGCAGGGATTACCATTAAAAGGGGTCTGGCAGGCAAAAACAGCTTTATAGCGGGGGTTACCATTAAAAGGGGTCTGGCATGCAAAAATTGCGTTATAGCGGGGGTTACCATTAAAAGGGGTCTGGCAGGAAGAACAGTTCTACAGTGAATCAGCTCTAAAAGGGGTAGCTTTAAGCGGGGTATACCTGTACCTCTATGCTTATGACACATACTTTTCTACCCCGCCCTTACACCTGCAGTTCACGAGAAGGTGTCAGTTCCTCTAAATGCAGTTGGAACATCAATGGCCCTTCATGGTCTTAACCTTATCGTGGCAAAAACCAAAATCTTACTTTTCTCCCCAAACCTAGAACATTATCCCCTTTCCTATCAAGGTCAGTGACACAATCATCAACTCAGTAGCTAAAGCACACTGTTTATTACATTTCAATTAAATTAAATTCAATTCAATCGAGTATTATCGTAAACAACATTATACTCTTATAGGTAAACAGCAAACATTTTATGATATATTGATTATTTTGTTTAATAATCTTTCTGTTGCTAATTGAATATATGTTTAATCTGAGATTATAATATCTATATAATAGTCTCCTCCAATGTTAATTAATTAATTTATTTACAATGTGTTCAAATATTGTTGTTGTCCGACTCTCTGACCCTATGGACCGCAGCATGCCAGAACCATCTTGTGTCAGAGTTTTCTGATCCATAAGGTTTTTCATGGCAAATATACTGAAATGGATTGCCGATTCCATCACATATATATCTGTGTTACCATAGTTATGTGATTTCATAAATAGCAGCAGAGAGGAAGGGGGTTGCAACCTATGATGGGATGCATGCATAAGAACAGCAAGTTGGAAGGCTATGACGACATGATTAGGATACAATATGTAGGAAAGTGGGTGGATGAGACAATTACATTTTTAATTTCTAAACACATTTGTGTATTAGCAAGCTAATTATACAATAATAGTTAAGACCAATATTTTGGGTCAAATAAAAGACCACACTCTAATACTATGATCCCAATTCAATTCTAAGCCTGCATCTCATGGTATACAAGCCGTATGTCTTTGGGTGTGCTGCAGGCTTGAACTCTGCTACAATTCTGGTGCTATTCAATTGAACAAGCCCGCAAGTTACGGGCCGAAAGCCAAAACCGTAAATCATTCAATCTTATGTAGCATTACAGGGAGGGAACATGATCAATTAAGCAAAGACGTTACTACCCATTTAGAAACAGCCAATAGAAAATGAGACCGTCATCATTAGGTCAGTAAAACATTGAGGTTACATGTCAATCAATTAGCGTTTGGGGGTCCGATTTTCAATTGGACTGGCAAAACCACAAAATACAAAAAAATCAAAATGAATGCCAATGCTATTCTAGTCCATGTGGGTGGCCTGATATGTATTAACTCAATGATTCCAAAGATCGATGTAACCCCAAAAATAAACGTAAAAAAAATAAATATTTTTGATTACTGATTTGCGAGCTTGAGACTGTTAATTAATTCTAATGTCTATCATCGCTTTCCCCGTCATTTACAGTGCAGTATTGATTTTTTATTTGCATTTACAGTGCTAAGAACAGGGGTTAAACCCCCTTGGGAGTCCTATCAGGTATCTTTCCCCTACATTTGCCCTTCACAGGGGTGAAAACATTTGCGGGCTTGGGGAATTGTAGCAATTGAATAGGGATTTGCGATTTTAGCAATCATAACTCTTGTGGATGGAAAAGATCAAAGGCTTCGGGAGGCTGTAAGTTCCGGGTTCAACAACCGCAAAGTTTTCAAGGCCTTAACACGTAAGTCATTTTTTACTTGCAAAAAAAAAACAAATTGAATAGCAAATTAGCGTACGGGCTCCATTACGGGCTCCAGTAGCTTACAATTGCTCAATTGAATCGGGCTCTATATGTCTAACCTTAATACTGTTAAAGATGACATTGCCTTATAATTTTTCCAAAGTCAAAAGAGGGGATTTAACTTGCAGTTAATCACTATATTTGTTAATGGACTCTCACCACTACATCAAGTTAACTTCTTATGAAAGAGCGTAGAAAACTGACTATAAGAACTAGAGGAGTTTTCAGCACCCATTCTTATTGTAACCTTGCACGATTTGTACAGTAATATGGGTGCCCCCCCAGATTTTTCAATGAGTGTGTAGATGTGTAGAGAAGCAGTTGTGTGATATTTTCATATATTCATGCAGTACCGCCCCCCCCCCCCCCCCCCCCCAGATTTAATTTGGCTCCTATACCCACGAACAGTATCCTTATAAATTATGGTGATCCATTTTTACACACAGTATAACATGAAATTGCAATGTACAGCCCTCTCATGTTTACAACCTGCCCTTATTACTGAGTTCTGTTCTTTATCTGTATCAAAGTAGGTAATCTCTAGTACTGGGTTAGAACAACAGAAAACAATACATTTAATCTCTCTCTCCCAGCACTATGTAAGACACGTTACTCAAAGCTGTTCTGAAAGGTCTCTTACATTAAAACTTCTTGTCTTTGTATGCTCTCTTTACTTGTTAAATAAGAAATATAACATTTGCAGATAGGCTATATAGTGATATTTCTTCATTGAGTTCTGTGAGCTTTTTATGATATCACAAGAAACAAGACATCTCTCAGATACCAAACTGCTTTCTAGTATCTGCAAAAAACACCTTCTCCAGTACATATGAATCAGAGTTTCAGAGAAATAACATCCAAACATCTCAGGGTTTTCTCCCCTTGAAATATTGCAAGTAAGAATATTTGTAGTAAAATGTGCTAGTTGTATTGAAGCAAAGTTATAGACACCCTTTTAGGTTTTAAAGGACCACTGTAAAGCTTTTATGCCAAGCACAGGAGCAAGAAGTTAAGAACAAAAAAAATAAAAAAAGGAGGGAGTAGACCGGTAATAGGAGAGTGAATGAGTTCAAAAGCAAATGTACTGAAGGGCCTGAGGCCGAGGAATAGTCATACAATCCATGTGTCAGGACAGGCTGAAGACAGAAGAGCAGGCCCCGAAGACACTCCAATGCCAGGAAGCCAGATAATAGGAATAAATGAGAGACAGGACATGGTCAAAATTATAGCAGAACCAAACTAGGAGTATACAGGAATGTGCCATTGCAGCACACAGCAAATAATCGAGCATTGAGGCATGGTTCTGGATAACTTACTCCAGGAGGAAGCAGCAGGTAAACAGTAGTCCAGCGTTCTGTCAAACAGGTGTCCAAAGTGTGTTATGGAGAACATCATGTGCAGGTCTGGGTGGCTCTCTGTGAGAGTTGTTGAGCTGTAAACGGTTTGATGCCAACATCGGCCCAAGCAGTAGCATGACAGTGCCCCCTACCAAGAGGTGCCCTTTGGCTTAGATGGGTGAGACCTATGGATGTTGGACTAAATCCTTCACATCTAATCAGATATTGCAGATGACAGCCTCTTATCCTGGAATTTAATATGCACTCAATATTATAGTATTCAATGCCATCAAAAGAAAAAAGGAGGCGTGGTGTTGTTGGCCAGTTAAAGGGCTATTTCCGTGTTTGAGTAGTCACATATGGAAAACTAGATGAATATTAACGTGAGGAAGAAGCAGTTACCTGTAGGTCCTGTCATTCATTTTAGCTTTTAACTGGAAATGGTCAAATAAATCATGCAGTCAGTTTCTTGGAAGATCGTTTCAGTCTGAAGATCCAGGTGGACAGAAAAACATGATCTCCATCTGAAGACAAGGAGCAGGAGCTACAGCTATGCACCTCTCTTGAGCACATTGGACAGTATGAAGAAGGATGGAGAATTGCCTTTTTTAATTCATTTTATCCATTGGTGGACTTCCAGTATTGAGTCTAAAGGCATCTCAAGCGAGGGTGGGATGTATAATTTGTATAGCAGGGTGGTATTTTGGTAAGGCAGTGTATGGATTTGTTGTAGGCAAATTCTGCCAATGGTAGCACTTGGTATGTGTCATATTGAAGTTGATAGGTGTCATGGAAGCCCTGGACTTTGGACTTTTGGTTGGACACTTTTTGGGCTTACTGTGCCATTAATGGCTGAGCTAGAGAATGGAGGGCCTCTGTGCAAAAACAAAATTGGGGCCCTCCCTGCAAGAAGGGTCTGCAATATTTTTTGCGCCGGGCCCCCGACCTTGGAACAACTCACTCATTGCCCCTCCCCCAGACCCCTGTCCCTAGTTCCCTTCCCTAATGCCCTTTCCCATATCAACACCCCTCCCCATAAACATTTTCCATAGCTGCAGCCACAAGACCCATTTACATAGCTGTGCCCCCCTCAGATGATGGCCCTGATGCATTGCACCATCTGCACCGCTGATACGCTCCGCCCCTGCATGACCTGACATGTACATCTGGACTCCATTTGTTCTGGACTATGGGGCTTTGTTGAGCTGAGGGGACAGCTTCTGACCCACCCACATAGGGATTGGGTCAGTAGGATGTTCATTTTTACCTTTAGGCTTGAATAATGTTTTTGTGGGGTATCGTACGTCCTGATGTTTATTTGCTGTATATCATTTTAAAGACTGACCTTGAGTACCTCTTCCTAGATCACATTACCTGATTAGTGTTAATTAAAAGGGCTTCACCTGTAATGACCTCTCTGTAGCTGTCTAATAGGATTAACATGTGTCAGTAGAGAGAGACACCTCCTTATAAGTTAACACACATGAGACATCACACAAGGGTATTATTTCCTTGTGATGGTGGCTACAACACAATACCCCTATTGTATGAGTGACCCCCTGTGTTGTATTGTATTTTGGATATAAAACTGTGGTTGTGGAATAAGTAAAGCATGCATATTTTTGAGGCACATTGTGTGTCTTTATTCTTATGAGTACTCTGTTATGTTGGTGGTTACTCTGCTCAACTGTAGGCCTATTTAAAGCGAAGCTGTTCCTGCCACTTGGTCCAACTGCAACCGATAACTTGTCCCAACCAAAGAGTGCCAGCTAAGGTCTGCTGTTTTTCCAGAAGGGATTTTCTTAAAGTATCAAATGAATCTGGGAGATATGTGTGGCTCTAATTTGCCTTATCATGCCCTATAAGAAGGAGAAAATTGTTACAAGAGGTGAAAGACCTAAGATACTGCTCAGGTATCAGGTCCTGTTTGTCCATTTGTTTTGGAATGGAAAGTGGGAGATATTTGGCTGCTCCATTTTCAATGTGGCACAAAATGCTCTCCAAAATTATGAGGTTGAGTTCCTTGTTTGGAAAGGATCTGATCTGGAATGCCATGTAAATGAACAACCTCCTTAATAAATAAATCTGAAGTCTCTTGGGCTGTAGAAAGCTTTTGGAATTGTAGGAAGTGTGCCATTTTAGTGAGACAGTCAACAACCACCATGATGGTAGTCGTTTGATGGGAAAGATGAAATTTCAGTGTGAAGTCCATAGAAAAAGATGACCAAGGTGCAGGTAATGGATGAAAAGGTACCTGCAGGATGGGAATTAGGTACCTTAGCTTGTAGGCAGGTGTCACAGGCTGCTATATAGATTTTCACAGCAGAGGACATTGTGGGCCACTAAACATGTTGACTAAGCAGACCAAAGGTTTTCTTAACTCTCTGCATGACAGCCAGAAGGGAATCATGGTTTTGTTGGAAACTTGTCGACATAATACAGGACGGACGGACTTCTTACCGTTGAAGTAGTACAGGCCTCTACTGTTTTGTAGTGCAATATTATTGTGCAAGTGTATATGGACTGGGTTAAATTGGGTAAAGAAGAAAGCCCATCTAGCTTATCTAGGATTCAGTCTTTTTGCAGATTGAATATATTCGAGATTTAGATGATCTGTGTACATGATAATTGAATGGGTTACCCTTCCAATAAATGTCTCCATACCTCTAAAGCCATTTTGATGCCCAGGAACTTATGATTGCCCATGTCGCAATTCCTCTTAGATTTGGTCAACTTCTTAGAAAAAAATCAGATTTGATAATGGATGTACTTGGACTGTTGAGCTTGGAAATTTCACTGTAAAATAATGGTTGCACTTTTCATGTGGTGCAATCTTGGAGAAGTCTTTAATATATCCCCTAAAATAGTTGGTGAAACCTAGGAAACATTGGACCTCCTTGAGGCTTTTACTGGCCAGTTAGTCACAACGGAAACTGATCCATGGCAAGTCCTTCTGGAGAGATAATAAAGCCCAGACATTCCACTGTAGTAGTCTCAAAAATGTGCTTCTCTAGTTTAGGAATAATTCCTGGGACACATACTGTTAATGTTTTCCATTGAAGACAAGAAGAATTTTATCTAGGTATACCACCACAGATAGAACCGGTAGATCTTGAGAAACACATCAATAATGAAGTGTTGGAAAGTTGCTGGTGCAATGCATAGACTAAAATGCATAACTAGGTATTTAAAATGGCCGTGCCTGGTACAAAATGCTGCCTTCAATTTATCTCCCTCATGAATTCATACCATATTATCGTGGCCCTTTAAATCCAACTTGGAGAATATGTGCGATTCGCATACACTATTGAATAATTCTGGTATCAGAGGTAGCGATATTGATTCTTGACAGTCATTGCATCAATTCTCAATAATCAATGCACAGTTTCAGTTCTCCATCTTTTTTTCTGGCCAAATAAAATAGGAGCATGTTTGGTGTTATAGATGGACAGATAAACCCCTTACAAAAAAATTCTTAAATATAATCCTTCAGGGATTTCAGCCCTGGCTCTAATAAGGGATACATTGTTCCAAAGGGTATAATGGCTCCATGCAGTATATTAGTGGAACAGTCGAAGATGCTATGAGGTGGTAGAGTATCAGTCTCAACTTTAATGAATATATTTACATGACCTGTTAGCAGTCTGGAAGAGTCTGGATGTGTACCACAAAGGAACAAGACATGAGAAACGGAAGTCAGGCAGGAGGTCTGCCATCTTTGAGAGGTTATGCTGATGAAGGGCAGACCAAGGATCGACGGAAACATGGAAAGCTGACACAACATCAAAAGAAAAGTGTGATAAATCTTGTATTCCACCTTCATCAAAAAATTTATGATCTCATGAATAACAGAGCCAGAACTTATGCTGCTACCATTAATCATCTGGATGGATATGGGAACAGATGTATGGATACAGAGTGTCCATCAAGTTGAAACTTTTTTGATCTCCTTTGATCATTGTTATATGTGGATTAATTGATAATTGATCCATGGGAAGGCAAACAAAAAAAAAAAAACATTGAAACATTGCAAGTTATCTCATAAGGAAAACAATATATAATTCCTTGCTGACCCCAAATACTGGCAATCAGATTCCTACCTGGAACAATACTCTTCCTCTTCTAGTTATCCAGCATTATCCTGAATGCCCTTTTAATTCAAAACATATATCCAACAACTTTTTTAAGTAATCTAACAAATCCTGTCACAACCTTCTTTGATAGAGAAATCTACAAATTAATTGTCCTTACTGTGAAGAACTCTTTTCTTTCTTTAAGGTGGAATATTTTTTTCTTCTAACCTCAAGGGATGTCCTCTTGTCAGTTGAAAACCTATTGGCATAAATTCACTTGACAAAGCCTTATATATAGCCAGAATGTAATCATATCCCCTCTTAAATGCCTTTTTTCTAGAGAAAATAAGCTTAATTTGGTTAGTCTGTCTCCATAGCTTGATCCATCCATTCCCTTATTTTTTTATCCTTTTAATGAAGGGATGCCCAAAATTGTACCCCATATTCTAAATGAAGGTGTACTAGTACTTTGTATAGTGGCAGACATATATTTTCTTCTCTTGCTTCTATGCAATTCTTAATGCATGCTAATATTGTACTTGCCTTGGCAGATGCTGCTTGGCATTGAGCACTGTAAATGTCCACAAGCACTCCAAAAACCCTCTCTATCTATGATACCCCTAGATTAGCTGTATTGAGATTATAAATGGCATGCATATCTTTCCTTCCCTGCGGTTGTCAAACTCGTAACTCCAACCCATCTTAGCCTTTGATCTTTCAAGCCCATAATGTTACAACTGCAAATCGCTATTCAATTGCTACCATTCCTCAAGCCCACAATTATTTTCACACCAGTAAATGTCAAATATTGAAGATAATCCTACAAGTACCAGATACTACTCGCAAGGGGGCTAAACACCTGATTGTGGCACTGTAAATGCAAATAAATAATCAATACTGCACTTTAAAAGATGGGGAAAGCAATGAAAGACATTAACATTAATTGCACATCAACCTCAAGCTTGTATATCTGCAATAAAACATTTGTTTTTATGTTTCATTTCCATGTTATATCTCGGTAATCAAGGAGTTAATACATATCAGGCCACCAACATGGACTAGAACAGTATTGTCATTTATTTATATTATTTTCTACATTGCCCGATTGCAAGTCTGATCACATATCGGACTTCTAGACGTTAAATTGATTGCCGTTTTAACCTCCGTATGGTCTCATTTACAATTGGCTGTTTCTAAATTAGTAGTTGCGGCCTTCCTTAATTGATCATGATCATGCTCTCATATGCTATTTATGGGTGCATGGTTTAGGCTTTTGGTCAGGTAGCTGCAGGCTTAATCAATTGAATCGCTCTGTTACTGTTGTAAATTACAGGTCTATACTTGCCTGGATTTGCTCTTGCTCCCTTCTTAAATATAGGTATCACATCTGCTTTTCTTCAGTCATCTGTAGTGACCATGTGATGAATCTTGAAAAATTAGATATAAAGTTTTGGCTATTACAGAACCCAGTTTTCTCAGTACCCTTGGATGTATTCCATCAGGACCTGGGGCTTTATTAACATTCATTTTTTTCTACCACTTTTGGATTTCTTTCTGCGTATACCAGTTATTTGGTGAAGGTAGTGTAGCCCCATGTTGTTGCAATGTTTCAACCACTGGTACCTCCCTTGTGTATACCGAAGAAAGGAACCTATTCAGATCATCTGCCGTTTCCTGGTCAATATTTATCAGACTGCTTGTTTCACATTGTAATTTTCCTAATGCTTACTTCATGGCCTTCTTCCAATTCATATATATTTAAAACAATTTAAGGTTAGTCTTACTCTCCTTTGACATTAACTTTTAATTTGCTATTTTAGTCAATCTAATAGCTCATCAAATGCATTGTATTAACTTGCAGATAAAAGAAGAACGGGCACTGGTATCAATAAGGGCTCTTAACTGAACCTTTTCATGCCCCCACTGAATAGAAAAGTGAGGGCAAGTATGGTCAAAGTCACTTGGAACTAACTCATCTTAACTTTCTAGTGTGTTATTTTGAATAAAAATGCCCAGTCTTCTCACAATACATGCAGAGATTATTGGCGCCCTGGAATTCACTTTCCTTGGGGTTAAGAAACATTCTTGCTACTCCCAGCTGAATAGGTTCAGGATGAGGCAACTGTTGTGAGGAGGGAGCCCCGGATCCCAGAGGTATATCTTGGAATGGAAAGGTAGCCATGTTCTCTAGTGTCCTATCTCTCAAATGATGATCCATTTGAACAATCAGCCATATGTAGCCATATCCTCCAAGGCAGCAGGCCTGGGCATCCTGGGTAACTCTTTTTTTAGTTGCTCAGATTACTGGAACTGTTGTAGCAATGCTGGTTCATTCCACAGAGGATCTTAACTCATTGCAGGAATCCAACAAGATACTCCTCAGCTGTTCTGTGTCCTTGGCAAATGCTCTTCAAGGTCAATTCTGCAGACACAGTACTATGAGGATCATCATAAATTTGGCCCATAGCATCCCAAACTTTACAAGAGTGTCCAAATCACATCTCACACAAATTATGTGCCCATCTCAGGAGAACTTCTTTTAAAAGAGAGATAATATCATGCATCCTCATATAATCCTGCAGTTTCAGATTTTCAATTTGCTGCAGTAGCCGAGCTCCAGGTGAGGGTGCACATTCTACGGCCTCCATCATAAGCTCAGTTGTTATGTTATGCCAAGCACAAGAGCTAGGAGTTAGAAATATTATATATTTTTTATTTTAAACAGCTTACTGTTTTCAATAGTCTATCTCTAAATACCAAACCTATGAGCGTTTTTTGTAAATGCACTGCAATGATCCTTTATGTAGCATAGCGTTTTCAACCATGTTTATACAAAAACGCTTTTTCCTGAATTTTTAACTCCAAATGTTTGTTGTGTCTAACATGTAACATATTATTAAAAAGATGTCTAACATGGGGGGGCGTGGCTAGCAAGCAACTGGAGCAGACGTGCAGGAGCTGAGCTCTGCAAAAACAGCTTACAAACTAGCAAATAAAACGGGGCAAGTCAAGCTAAAATCCCCTGACAAGGGACCAGCAGGGGTAATATACCCTACTAAACATAGGGGCCTACCCGTAAACGATTTGAGAAACTTTTTAATAAGCTGTCTCCCCTTTAACTGGACACACGTGGCCAGCACCGCGACGGACCAGGGAACTGGCACCACGCAATCCGGCCTCCCCCCAGGCCACGACCTCCCCGACTAGACTCAGTAAGGCCCGTGTGGAACACAGACACCATCGCCGTAGCTCCGAGAACACCGTGAGCTGCTGACCCGGCAACCGGAGGTGGAAGAAGAGCCCATCGGAGCTCCGGGACTCGCGGGGGACACCCCAAGGGCGGAAAGGCGAGAAACACGCCGGCCCAATCACTGGTAGTCCGGGAGAGGAGAGACCCTAACACAGGGCAGACAACAGGGGCGGCCATCAGACACGCCTGTGAGGACCACATTACCCCTACTCCCATCACACACCAGACGACGCCGAAAACGGGGTGAAGGGGGGTGAATACAGCACAGATGGGGAAGACCGGGAGAGATCAAAGAGACCCTCCCGAGGCCCCTGCCATCCCCAACGGACCACAAGTAGGGGGCCCACTACAAGCCCAAAACCAGGCTCACTGAACAACAGAGGCCCATGATACAGGCGCCCCTGAAGGGGTCTCCAAAAGCCCAAGGGGAAACAGAAGTCGAGACACAACCATCACACGGGACCCCCTCCTCTGGGTTAAATAATCCCACCAGAATCCCACTGACCCCAGGCACATGACTGAGGCGGGTACCAAATAACAAGGCAGCTCAGATCAAGGAGCCTTTGGGCCCCTAACACAGGAGTGTGCACCCCAAGGGCGGCTGTCCAGAACCCAAACACAGCTTATTAAGAGGAATTAATCCTGTTAAGGGAAAAAGAGAGCCCTCAAAGAGGACAGAAAAAACAACAACTTCCCCAAAAGGGTTAAAACACCACACAAGGAGTTTGCAGCAAACAAGGGTTTAATCAGGCAAACGACAGAGGATTACAAAACTATTTGTTTTTCAATGCTAGTTGCCAGGCCAATTCTCTGCTTATATAGCAAACTGTGCTAGTGGAACTCCGCTACCACCTAGTGGACAAAGTGCTAAAATACCACGCCTGTGAAAACAGACAACACAAGCTTAATTCTCAGCTACAGAATAACGCTCCTATAGGAAGCACATAGGTGGCACAAGCACACTCACTTCAACACCCCAGCCTGAATGGGACAACAGAGTGGACTGAACCCACGAGTAATAACCTGACCACAATTCCTGCAAACACACCTTCCTCCACCGTCTAAAAGCCTGTAAAATGAGTGCCTCCATTCTTGGGGCACCCCCGCCGCAACGAAGCCTGTGGCCTATCTCTACCAATAGGCAGACACTCCCTACTCACACAGAACCCTCCGGGAGTAGACACAAAAAGCCAATCCGCAACTACACGCCAACCTTAGTTGCAGGGCCGTATATCTGCCTATGGCAAACTGCCCTTGAGAAGCACCACTACCACATAGTGGACGCAGTGGGGAAACACCACGCCAAAGAAAGCAGCTAACAGAAGAACAACTTTCTTCAACAGGGCGTCACTCATCAAGGGTACACAGAAGTGTCCTGAGCTCGCACACGGCAGCATCACACCATACCCTTGACAATAGTGTGGAAAATACCAGTGAGCGGTTGCCTGTTCACAATACTCGTAAACGAAGGCCAAACAATCAGGATATGGCCAATTCAGTTCAAGAACTTTTAATAAACCTAAAAAGATGTAACTAGGAAAGAGCCCGGCAGCATAGGGATGCTAACAATAGCTCTGGGACAAACCAAGTGAAACCAGGTCTCTGGTAACAACTCGAACTACAGTACTCTCACTGAGATGGCGGGTGTCGCCACAAGGAAGAACAATAAGGGAATCCAATCTTACTGCTTACCCAAATCCTCAGCAAGCTCTCCTACCAACAAAACAACCATAGCCACAGTTCACGCAACGACAAATTCAGAAATGTCAGCGCCTAGCACTAAAAGTGACATCCAAGACCTTAAAGACTTAATAATCAACTTCAGAGAAGAGATCAAATCAGACATCCGGAAAGTGACATCAGAACTATCCACAGAAATTAAAAAGGTGGATGATAAAACAACAAAACTGGAAACTAAAATATCGGAAATAATGCAACATAACAGCAGACTAGCAGAAGAGATCTTGGCCTTGAAGGACGAACAATCTAGACAGCAGTTGCAGCAGGAAGACCTAGAAAACAGATCTAGACGACAAAACATAAGACTGAGAAACGTGCCGGAGACAGTCAAAGACCTACACGCATACCTAAGGGATCTATGCAAATTTCTCCTCCCAAACATTCATCCGGAAAATATGAGTATAGATCGGATCCACAGAGCCCTAGGCTTCCGATCATCTCCACAGGAACGCCCAAGAGACATCATAGCCAGATTCCACTACTACTCCACCAAAGAATTGTTCATGAAGGCCGCAAGAAAAGGCATTCCTCCCATTGAGGGGCACACACCTCTGCTCTTCTCTGATCTAGCTCCGGTAACCCTTGCCAAAAGAAGACAACTGAAATCAGTTCTGGACTGTATCTTGGCTCAAGGGTGGAGGTACACGTGGGGTTTCCCTTTTCGCCTCCATATTTCCAAGGAGGGGAAGTTTTTCACAGTTAGAACACTGGAGGAAGGCATCAACTTGCTGGCAGAATGGAACATCAAAGTCACTGTCGGAGAGTATCTGCAATCAACAGAAAGCCCGATAGGGAGGAGTCCTCCCCTGAACAGAGACAGAGACTTAATACAAGAAGTTGTCATTTTATTGGTATCTTACTATCCTGACGAACAATGCTAGTTGTATGTTAAAGCGAGCAGGTGCAGTAAGGCAGCACTCGCACCAGTGAAAGTTCTAACGCACACTACAGTCAGGCAACCCAGGCCGTAGAGGCAAAAGCATCATACACCTAAAAGGCGTCCCTACGGGCGCTAACAAGTAGACAGACACATATCCCCACAGTAGGGAAAGTTTAGGCAGACCGATTCAGTGTCAGTTTAGAGACACTAATTGGCCCACCAGTAAAATACGTAGAGGACGGCAAACGTTATCCTCATAGTAGTTTAAATTACTACACCTTATTTAAGTAAGGAACACAATAAAGTTCAAATATACTAAGAGCTTTTTCCTGACCAACAGAGAGACACACAAACAGGCTCACAAACTTAGACTTCTTACCCAGGGCTAGCATAAGGAACTCCACTAGAGGAGAAGCAGCAATTTGCTTAGTTACTGAGCAGGTTTTCCTAATTCCAAAAGATTAAGTACAGACAATTTGGCGCACTATCTGTTGTTTCTTTCCTTTGAGTACAGAGTCTCTCCCACACACCTGGCTGCTGAGCGGTCTTCGGGGAGAAAACCAGCAGGAGACACAGGATAACTAAGCCACAGGCATCTCGAAAGGTGAGATAACCAATTGCACACACCAAAAGGTCATACACCTCATTAAGAAATATGGACATTGTCATTGCGTCACATAATGCTCATGGGCTGAACGAACCAATCAAGAGGGGGGTAGCCTTGACGAATTACCAAAAATGTAATCTAGATATCGTAATGATTCAAGAAACTCACTTTAGAAAACAAGCAGTACCAAAATATTGGGGGGGAGTCTTTACTCAGGCGTTCCACTCTACCGCAGATACCAAACAAAAGGGAGTCACTATTTTGTTCCACAGAAGACTCAACTTTCAATTAAGTAAAATTCAAAAGGATAAAGGTGGCAGGTTTATAGCATTACATGGGACCATACACGAACGTAAGGTTACATTCTTGAACATATAAGCCCCGAACACAGAACAAAGCCATTCTTTCAAAAAATACAGAAACTCACAGATAGCTGGGAAGACGGGCTTAAGATAATGGGAGGAGACATGAACGCGGTCCTGGACCCGTTCAAAGACAAGTCAAACGACCCAGCCTCACAAAAAAAAAACACGGCGACCAAAGCGCTTAAAAAACTCCTAAAATCAAACTGCATGATTGATACCTGGAGAAACATGAACCCCACGGAAAGAGAATACACATATTTTTCCGCCAGACATGGTTCGCTCTCCAGAATAGATTATATCCTGATTCAACAGAACGTAGCAGGGAACCTAACTGAGGCCTCTATCTGCCCCATAGCATGGTCGGACTACGAAATAGCCCGAGGTGGTCTTTAAACCCCGGTATACTGAACGACCCAATCACACGAGATAAAGTAAGAACTGCAATCGTAGCTTATCTTGATCTTATCACAGTAGGGGAGATAGACATAGACGGAATTTGGGCAGCTCACAAAGCAGTGACCAGGGGAGTCTGCATACAAATTAGTTCGATCAAAAAAAAAAAAGACCAAGCACAAATTTTACTCCTAAACCAGAAAATATCAGAAGCACAAAAACTATATGTTAGAGATAAGTCACGACATACTCACGAGAAGGTACTAAGGTACAAGCAAGAACTAAACGCTATTTTAAGAGGAAAAATGGTCACTATCCTACAGCGAACTGAAGCCAAATTCTTCAGATACGCAAACAAACCCGATAGAATGTTGGCCACTAGACTAAAAGAAAAAAGAGCAAACTCATTCATTGCCAAAATAATCACCAAAAATAGGCAGACAGTTTTTAAACCAGATCAAATAGTAAGCGAATTCAGACAATTTTATACCAAAACAGACGAATCAGGTACCCCAACCCACAAACTAGAAATTGAAAACACACTAAGTAACATAAACGTACCCCAACTAGACTCTACTAAAGCCAATTCACTCTTAGAGCCCATCTCGGTCAAAGAAATACAGGAGGCGATCAAGACCACAAAAGTGCACGGGGCCCCAGGGCCAGATGTCTACTCCAACCTCTACTACAAACATATGAGCGACCTACTTAGCCCCACCTTACACAAGCTATTTAACAGCTTTTTAGCTGGGGGGAAAATAAAACCGGAATTCTTAGAAGCTAAAATAATACTGATTCCTAAACCGGGTAAAGACCCAACCCAGTGTGCTAGCTATAGACCAATATCTCTGATCAACACAGATTTAAAAATATACACCAAAATCTTAGCGTCCAGACTAGCGAGTCTGATACCTGGAGTGGTACATCCGGACCAAGTAGGGTTCATTAAGGGTAGAGAGGCGCCAGACAATACCAGAAAAATTATTGACCTTATTGACATAACTAAGAGAAGTGAAGGCCACGTGATGGTGTTGGCGCTGGATGCCGAGAAGGCATTTGACAGGTTAGATTGGACATTTATGAATGCCACACTGAACAAATTCGGAATACCGGAAGGTTTTCTGCGAAGCATTGCGTCATTATACTCTGAACCAACTGCACAGGTTACATACCAAGGACACAATTCGCTAAAATTCAAAATCACGAGAGGGACAAGACAAGGGTGCCCACTGTCACCATTGTTGTTCGCCCTTAGTACAGAGCCCCTTGCAATTGCCATTCGTCAACACACAGACATATCGGGTATACGGGTCGGCCTGACAGATCATAAAATAAGCCTCTTCGCAGATGACATCCTTCTAACAATCTCAAACCCCCTAGTTAGTCTTCCCAATCTGTTCAAACTTTTGTCTAAATTTGGCTCACTGTCAGGGTTCAAAGTCAACACGAGTAAAAGCATAGCCCTTAATTTATCCCTTCCTCCCTCCATGGAAAAACTACTAGCCAATAATTTCCCGATAAAATGGGCTTCGAATTCTATCAACTATCTAGGCATACAAATAACAAAATCAACTAAGACCCTATATGAAGCAAATTACCCAACCCTCATTAAACAAATAACTAGGGACCTGCACAGGTGGTCAGAACTAAAGATCTCATGGCTAGGAAAGCTACATGCCGTCAATGAACGTACTCCCCAAACTGCTCTACCTGTTTAGGACCATACCTATAACGATATTGGCAATAGAATTGGAAAAGATACAAAAAATATTGATGAGTTTTCTGTGGAACAACAAAAAACCTAGAATAAACAGAGAAACAACTACCGCGGCTAAGAAGGGAGGTGGGCTCGGATTTCCAGACATTTCCCAGTACTTTAAAGCAGCTAGATTAGCACAACTAGCTAAATGGTACGTCAGAGACTCCCCCAGGTATGGGTTCAGATAGAGAAACACATACTACGGACTAATGACTTAATCATGCGTCAGTTACCATGGCTCTTAACCCAACAGTGCTTCAAGTTACCCCATTCACTCCCATCTAGTGTGAGGCACTCAATAAACTTATGGAAAGACATAAATAGGAGGAACAGGCTACTGGGCCCAGATTCTGGGCTTAGCCCCCTGTGGCCACAATCAACCAACCCCAAAGTAAACACTAATGCTCAATACAGATGGCGGATTGAAAATAACTGCTCAATTGCGGCAGATTTACCAGTAGTTAATCAAAAATGGTCCACCACCACATTCTTAGACGACAAACACCTACCTCCAGGGGAATGGCTTAACCTACTCGCTATAAACCAAAGACTAACTCACAACATTAAGAACAAAGGAGGACAGAACATATCCATATTCGAAAAGTGTTGCATTAACTTCCCGGGAGGGAAAGGAAACATTTCCATAATATATAACCATTTAAGCGATTTAGCCACGCCCCCTAAATTACACTACGAGTCGGCGTGGGAAGCAGACCTCAACATAAGTTTAGATAGGGACCAATGAAACAACATTCGGAAACAAGCCAAAAACGCATCACTTAACATAATTCTGAAGGAGAATTCATATAAAGTTATTATGAGGTGGTACTTAACCCCGGTAAGAATGCACCTAGGGAACCCGACGATTAGCGACACTTGTGAAAGGGGTTGCAACCAGAAAGGGACTCTAATCCATAAACTATGGGAATGCCCTATGATTAGACACACCTGGGTGGATACTTACAAAACCCTAGAGAAACTATGGGGTCAAAGCTATCCCATGAAACCAGAGGAGGCCATCTTGGGTTTACCGGTAGAAAGGATGTCCAACTCAGAACAATTCCTAACCAACCAAATTTTCCTAGCAGTTAGAAAAGTAGTAGCCGCCCATTGGAAAACACCCACCCCATCGTTCAATGTAGTCCTAAGCAAAATTGAGTTTGTTCGGTCCATGAGCATCTTATCCGTTGAGGTTGACCATAACTACAAGCGCTGGGCCTCCTGCTGGGCCGCCTGGGAGACAAGACGCGGCAGATGAATAGGGTGAGTGACACTTTCCCTCCAAAGGAGCTAGTAAGGGAACCATGGCAGGAGAAGTCTTAACTTACCCAACATCAATAGCCCCATACAGTAACCTAAACACAGAGTATACAGTCTATTAGTTGTTACCAATTAGGCTCAGGACAACATGATGACAGGAAACCAGGCTCACAGAGTTCTTCCCATAGTTACGGGACTTCATCAAGCATAGTTTCCCCATTAGCCCTAAGTTAGTTAAAAGTTACTTTCAGCTACTATAATACTAGAAAACGGAAAAAGAAGAGGAGTTTTTGACAGGCAGACGACACATTAGAAAACAGATGTGAGGAATAAGTTCATTGTTAATTCCTATTTACCACTTCTAATGTATTTGCTGTTTAATGTTTTATGTCTGAACTGTCTAATAAAAATCAATTAAACAACAAAAAAAGATGTCTAACATCTTATAAATACATAAATATGGTGCGCTCATCAGCATATTTAGGTATTTTCTACCCTCTGCTAATTTATGTTTGAACGCCCCCCACCCCCCCACTTACTACTCTTCTTTTACTAGTGTTTGTGTGTTTATGAATATACACAATATGTCAAATTCACTTTTAGACAAGTCACTATATATAGACATTTCTATGCATATACAGACACTATACCATGGCATTGCAATGGCAACTTCGAGAAGCCTGCTGCCCCTGAAAATGTCATAGGTCTGTCTTTGTGAGTCTAAGCAAAAACACACCACATGGTATGTGGCTAATTATGTTTCACCTGCATTGAAGCTTTATGTTTGTTATACAGTCTGTTCACATGATTAGTACGATTAGTTATACATTTAAGGAAATGTGTCTATATTGTAAGGCACGTTTCTATTTATGTTTATTAAGTACCACCATTTGAGGCAGCATATATAACAATTTTTTTTATAATTTTACATTCTGTGAGTTTTTGTGGTAAATTTTATTGTTGCATTGAGACTCCCCAGTAAAGATAGGCACTTGTTTTATATTACACATTTTGTTTTGTTTTAGAACATTACCAAAAAATGGTTGTGAGGCTACAAATATGGACTAATTTAATAGTTATGCGTCTTGATTTTATTGCTATTGTCATTTTTCTTTAGGAATTAATCCTTAGAGTGCTGGGGGTTCAGGGACTCTTTGGTAATCTAGAGGCCCTGTCGAGCCGATTGTTGTTTGGGAGGGTGCTGCTCCTCCACATGTCAGCAAACTGCTCTCTTGTGACCTCACATAACATCAGAAGGTCACATTTTTATCCCATGACATCACACCTGTGACCTTGTCACCCAGTAACATCTGAGCAAGGTTCACCAGAGGATATATTAACAGAATGGGAATCACGCACCTAAATTATTTCTTACTTTTAACAACACCATCTTCACTTACTCTTGTTACCTTACCATATTTAATATTCTTGATTATTTATATTTAGTCACTAGGTAACATCTTATTGCTTTCACTTTACTATTTTTCCTGTCAAGAAGGAGCCCAACTTGGGTTGGACTTTTAATCTTTGTTTTAGCTGCCTTCTTGCGCCTATTTTATCTCCTCCTTTTAAATTTTAAATTTTAAATTTTACTAACTTCCCAATGCTTAACTCACTCATTAACACCTAACCAGTTCAAAAATAATTAGCAGTGTAATAAATCCCTATTCATATTGTATAGTCTCTGAGCTAGTCTTGTTTCTCTCAACTAGTTTGTAATCTCAGATGATCATGGACCCTCACCTCCATTCTACCCATATGTTTACATCTGTGTTGTTGCATCATGCATTTGCTATATTCACTGTATTTACCTCATGTACATATAATGTTAACACCTTATAATTAAAGGTTCATAATAATAATAATTATAAACAGAAGAAGAGGAACAGGATGTGGAGATAGTTTATACTCTATTTCCCTACCTGCGGAGATAGCACTGTTGCAAAATATAAATTAATGTAAATGGGTAACAGATGACATCATGCTTGCCATAAAATCAACACTAACTAAAATAACAGATTTACCTTTTAACTTTTGCAGGTAATTCTATCTTAAAACAATTTATTTAAAAAAAGTAAAAACTTAAATGAGTATTCCCACAACAGGGTCGTAGTAAAATGTATGCCTGTGCAGGTAGTGATTTGTAAAGGGTTAAGATGCAATTATAATGTTACTTGGTGATCCAGCTTTATGTTAGAAGAATAGTAAACAACATTCAATCTGATTATCAGCAAAGCCTTTGACTAAATCAGAATAGTGGGGTATTTCCATATAGGTCAACAAGACCCAAGCTTCAAGTTGCTATTGCAGTTCCTGGGAATAGTTTATGATTGTCATTATTATCTCTCATTTATATAGCGCCAACACATTCCTTAGTGTTGGGTTACAGTAAAACATGGGTATGAAAATACAGAATTTGACAGACTGATATAAAAGACATTAATGACTCTGCCCTGGAGATAACAATCATACACATGACACTTCTAGACACATTGCCTTGGATGATCAAGAGTTTGCAAGTTTTTAGATTAAAGGATTACTGAAATAAATATGACAGAAACAGGGGTGTAGGAACCAAAAACAATTCTATACACATACATAAACACAATTATAAATCTGTCGTGGGGGGGGCGGTGTTGTCCCCTCATCCCCCCCAGTTCCTACACCCATGGACAGAAATGTCTATATACATTGTTATTGTTGAAATTTCCCATGCATGCATATATTTATTTGTTATTCTTGGGATATGGACGTCGCAATGTACATGGAGCATTAAGCGAGTTATGGGGGCACATAAATCTCAATTTACCTATGGCAACAGAAAATTTAAATAAGGTAATTCAATTGAAGGAACAGAAATCTAAGTCTGAGAAATTTTCAATGGTATGATTTTCTGATCATTCAAAGAATAGCCCTGTTATCAGATTCTCTTACAATATCTCATATGAAAAATGATTCTGAGTGCAATCCTAGTTCTAATCAACAGCATCACTTTTTAGACTGTGACAAGTAATAATATGTTACCAAGAGATAAAATAATGGAATTTGAAAGTTTTCAAAATTAGATTCTTATAGACAATGTTCTTTCTAGAAATTGCTTTATCTCTTATTGGCAAAGCACAGCATCTGATGTACAATATAGTTCTCATGTTTGGTACATGCTAGAAGGCAAAACAATGTCAAAAAAGCAATAGTAAAACAATAAAGAAGATTACAGTATCCCACCATACAGCAGCTCCCAAACCAATACATAATACTTACAAACCAAACAGAGTTGTCTTATCTGATGCAGTGCAAGGTCACAAATAATCCTAATATACAGAAAAGAAGAAGCTATAATCCTGAAAGTTTACATCTCACAGCATGACATGATTGCTCTCTCAATACCACTTTTGCAAGCTACAGGGAAGGTTGTGGTAGCAATTGAAATCATTAGTTTTAGAAAATGGAAGAAAAAGCAACATATTTAACAGTTTCATATGTGTTACTCAATCACATTCATCATTTTCCGTAGAACAGTACTGTATGATTCCACAAAAAAGCAAAATAGCTTGGGATGTTGTTTTACAGAATGTTCTTCTGGTACAATGGAAAAGAGCAATTACTCCGTTAAGCAATTTCCTTGTATATTTAAGACGGAGTGCGGAAAATGTCAAGTTTATAAATATTTCAATAAATATTTCTGCCTGAGCAAGAATACTTTTCAAAAGCAACATTAATAAATGGAGTGAATATCAGATTTTTTAATATACAAGAAAAGGCCAAGTACTTCTCTCCTCATACAGTCATAGCAAAAATGTGAGTGACTTTGAGTAGAAGGGTAATATCTTTTTTTCTCCAAGCTGTTTACCATAACAATATTTTTTTTCTCTTTTGAAAGGTACCAGTCTTTTAATATGCTCTATTCTTCTGCTGCATACTCACATATTTTTAAAGTATAACATATCCATTTTCTGAATATTAAGCAGTTTTTAATATCCAAGAATATATTATTCTGTCTATGCTTCTCTTATTTCAGATTCCACACCCTTATAATTTGGGTATTTTGGTTAAAATCTTAAAAAGTGTGCACTTTTTTATTATACTGTTACTGTTAACACAGTCATACAAGTAGTCTTCTCATTTCCCATAGGTGGTTCTCAGCTAGTTCCTTTCCTATGTAGTCTTTAATTTTATTTGTATTACTGTCTGTTATCTTGGTTTATTTGTTTTTTGTTTGTTGATATTGTTATCAAATAATACTTACAGCCTTATTAAATTGTGATTCAGCCAATTGCATAGGGCTCTATATAAGCACAGAGCTTTTTTTTTACAGAAGTTTTTAGTTAGTGAAGACCTTGCTTTTGGATAGAAATTCACTAACTAAAAATGTCTGTAAAAAAATATGCTGTGTGCTTATACAGAGCCCTATGCAATTGGCTGAACTGCAATTTAATAAGGCTGTTAGTGTGTAAATCAATACACAATCACACAGGCCCTCATTCAATTGCAATTTGGCCAATTGAATAGGGCTCTAAATAAGCACATAACATATATTTTTTAAATATTTTTTTTAGTTAGTAAACATCTATCCAAAAGCAAGGTTTTCACTAACTAAAAACTTTAAAAAAAAATATGTTATGTGCTTATTTAGAGCCCTATTCAATTGGCCAAATCGCAATTGTATGAGGCCCACAGTGTTCTGTATAAAATACAAAATAAACTTTCTGTAATATCACAAAAATAGCTCATAGGAGACATTTTTGTTTATCTTCTTTTCCTTTGTTTAAGATGTCTCTATATTTATTTGTTAATGCTCCTTTAATTTAACAGACAGTTAACCTGTCACTATTTACTACATTTTTGTATGCCTCATATAGTTACACGGAATACAGTTTAGGGATATTTTTTAAAAAAATACAATGATAGACATTTATAAATATAACATACAACAAAAAACGATTACTGTATCACAGACAACAATGTGTTGCTTATATCATAACAGTAAGCATTATTATAGAAGATTTATAAATTATACAAACTGTATATACCTATAAGCATAGGATGTATATAATTAAAATAATTTATAATTAGAGTACTTAGTGCACCATACTCCACAGCTATACTACGAATAATTAAATATATATTATAATAAAAGAAATGAATCAAAATGCAAAGAAAGTAAAATAATTATTAGATGTTTTGCATACTTAGTCATGACAACATTTCATTACATAAATATAATATTGTTATGTTTGAAAATAGTGGCAATACTTTAAAATACAATGTTATTGCGAACAAAATTCTGTTGATTATTTAGGTGCTTGCCAACAAAGATGGTGACCATTCCAGGCATCAACAATAACCCACCAACTCAAATGTGTCATCAGAGGGGGAATCTCAGACTCCTTACATTGCTATCTTCATTCTTAATATTTCTACAGTATGTAAGAGTATCAAGAATCTCCCCAGTAAATATATATAACTAGGAACTTGCCCGTAAAAAATGACGGGATTAAAATTGTAAGGCTGGCAATGCTGTTTGCCCCACAATGTGAGGCTTTTGCTCCTCTGAGCACCTTCGGAGCTAATTGCGAGCCTCTCACCCGTGTACTTCAACTTTCCTGCTTTGCACTGATCACCTTCGGCGATCATCGCAAGCCCCACAATGAGTGCCTTCATTGCTCATCTTTTGGCTCACAATGAGCGCCTTTGGCGCTCATTGAGAGCCTTTCCTCCCGCCTAATGTACGGGCCGCACATTGCAGGTTTCGCTAACCTGCAAGTTTTGTGCTTGGGAATGCCATGTGTCTCTTTCCACCATCACCATGTCCCTTCCCTGTGTGTTTGTCCTCTGTGTGCCTGCTCAATGTTTGCGTGTTACTTACTGAAGGCCTTTTGTTGTATTTTCTAAGTCCTGCATGCCTGTCTTTGCTCAGCCTCATTTTCATGCAGTTTCAGAATTGTTTACGTTTTTTGTCAGTCATTTTTTTCCCAGCTTAGACGATTTTGGAATGATAAAAACCTCAAAATATTGCTCAAAATCTCTTGTAACCCCACTCATAGACTTCCTGGCTCTCCCCCTGTCCTGTCTGTGAGTGTGTTATTATATTTGTTAAATTTGTTTATTTTTTTTATTTTTATTTTAGAGTTATGCACTTGGCTCGCAGTTGTGCCCCTCACAATGCCACCTAAATCCTGCATACTTCAAGGCCTTGCCTTGCTTCACAGTACACGGCTTGTCGTGCTTCCAAATAGTTTGGTTTATGATTATGATTTCACAATCTTATGTCCCTTGGAAAGACTTGCTTTACATGGGCAATAAACATAAGAAATCCATAGTGTTAAAAAAAAAACCTTTGTAAATAGGTAAAGTGTCAATTATAAGACAAATATGTATCCTACTTTATTTATTCTAATCATTCTTTCTTGAATTCTGTTTTCACAATTCTCCAATTGTACAATATTATTTCCACAGAAATACAAAAGATAAAATTGTAAACAAAGTTTTTATTTGAAGAAGTTCTTGGAGGAATTTTGTGCGTTTAAATTCATCTGTATATTATTATTATTATTTATTTATTATGCGCTAACATATTCCACAGCGCTATTCAAGGGTAAGTGCAAAGCAAAATACAATATTAATACATGTAAAAAGAATGGATAACCCTGTCTTAGGGCCTCATTCTATTAGCGGCCGCAGCCGTTGCGGGGCCGCAAGGACCGGCCGCAAGCTATTCGGCTATTCTATTCCCTTACGGCCGGGGGCTCCGGCAGCCTTGCGGCCGGCGCCTTGCGGCCGCACGCACCGGAGGAAAAACTTTGATCTAAAACGGCCGCAAGAGTTTCGGCCGCAAGAAAGCCCCGGTTGCTATTCAATTGCTACGGGAAACCTCTCTGCAAGGCTAAAAGCGAGCCGCAGCTTACTTGCAGCAAACAGGTCCCGCTAGCACCAATTAAGCACATAATAAAGCCCAAATAAAGCCATCCTGCACTCTGATGAGACAATAAAGTGATTGTAGGTGTTAGCAAAAATAGCACAACATTCCCCTATCCTCAAATCTGCAATTTTTGTATTTTCAAATTCTTGTCAAATATCCGTGGACAAAGTCCCGAGGGCTTGGAGCACCTCAGACCCGCAAAGGCTGCGGGATTAGCCTCCGTCAAGTCCGGAAATGGGTAAAATAGACCTACGGGTCGTAAAGGGCTAACTTACAAGTCGTAGCATAGAAAAGCCATCCTGTACTTTTATTAAAAGTGAAAGTGATGTTTGGTTTCAGAATTAATAGCTCAACATTCCCCTACTCTCAAATGTGCAAATAAAGATATTTAACTTCATCTATCATGCAAGCCCGCACGGGTTTGAATAACGAGCTACGGGCTTGGAGGGCACTCATCCGCCAAACCCGTACGTGCTTCACTAAGAAGCTACGGCCAAGTCTCAAGCCCGTAATCCTAAAATCAAACCTGAAATCAATTAACCAATAGGAAGATGACAATCAAGGGCACAAATAGTTTAAAAGGGAGTGAAATTCTGTAATCTGTGACTGTGTTGTATGCTGTGCAAGTGGACACACAGGTCTTGGAGTTGGAGGTTTTGTGAGAGCAAGAGAGATAGAGGAGGAGAGATGGAGGGAGAAGGCAGTGAAGGGAGAGGTCAGGGAGAGCAGGGCCCCCAGCCACAGGCTGGCCAGCAAGCTGCTGCTGCCCGCAAAAGGGCAGCAAACTTTACCATCCAGGAGATCGAAACACTGGTTAGAGGAGTGCAAGCCCGACACTCCATCCTAACCGGTGGGAGTGAAGTGAGGCCCAGGCAGAGGACAGATGCCTGGAAGGAGATCGCGGCTGAGGTCTCCTCGCTGGGGTATGCGAATCGTACCTGGCAGTCTGTCCAGCACCGGTTCCAAGACTGCCGCATCGATGTAAAAAAGAAGATGGCCGATGAGGCCAAAGCAGCACGTGGAACCGGTGGTGGGCCGCCACAAACCTTCACATACCCCGGTTGGGAGGCCACAGTCCGCGACATGATCCGGCCAGCGTCAGTCGTGGGCCTCCCTAGCCTGGTGGACTCCGGTCGGCCTGAAACCCTGCAATGTGAGTACCATGTACACCTTAACACCCTCATATGTACGCACATGTACCCCACACAGATAGATAACTGACGTTGAATTGCACTGTAAGATATCTGGTTGTGACTACAGATATATGAGGCTGCGAAAATCATGTAAATCCAGTGTAAAGAAATCTACTTGTCAGAATTGTTATCAATGAAATATATGTCCAATACCTCCTCCCACAACTGATTATGATACCGTTTTGCAAATCTATTGATGTTACTGTTATGTTTGCTGTTGGTTCCCAGTGCATATAAAGCATACATGACAACTCTATTGCAATTGATTTTTTATTGTCATGAGTTCCCCTGTCACACTCTACTCCATGTTAAACTGGCCCATCCATAGCTGTTTGGCTTAACCCTCCTACTGCTTAGAATTCATGTACATTTTGAAACTAGGTATAACGGATGTATCCTGTTTTATGTGGGCATTTCAGTATGTGCTGGAAGAGTGCCGCCGCCGACTCTAGGGATGCGGCTGCGCTTGCGTCCCCATGTAGCCATCAAAAATAGTTGGTACACCCAAAGCCCGTAACCCTCTAACCCTAACCCCCTAAACACCACTTTCTAACTCTAACCCATCCCCCCTAACTGTAGCCAGAACCTGAAACCCATAACCACTTACCTGGCCTGCTGGGCTGGTGTAGCTAGAGTCGTTGGTGGGGCACTTCCAGAGATGCGCACATATGCGCACATACAACAGGATAGGTCCGGTCTAGCTGGTACATCACCATGAGAGTACATGTATGGATGTGCACACTGCAGCATATGCGGATACAGACTCTGATGGACTGTAAGTTTGTGTTGTGTAACAGCATAATCTGGACCATGTTACATTAACATGTTAACTCACATTGCTGAGGATTGGTCACAGATTGGTCTGTCTCACACACTGGCCAACAGATTCAGATGAGCACGTGTCCTAATTAACTGCAGTTGGCACACCGCACCAGCATTACATATAGCCATGGGCCCTTTCCTGTTATCTGACCATGACTGCTGGTAGCAGCAGTGAGCAGCCTCTACATGTCACAGCATTTTCCTGGAGATTATATAATCATGCAGATTTAGTGGGTTATGGTGTTGTTAAGGTAAGGGGTTCGGATAAGTGTGAGGGCTAGTGCTTTTGGGCTTCTGTGTAAGTTGAAAATGATGTATATAACAGTGGCAGCGCCATCTATCAGCCCCTTGGTCCAACTGCTGCTGCCAGTAGTCGGTGTCACATAACAGGAAAGATCCCAGCCAGGATCCACAATACTAATGATGCAAATCAATTTTGATTGGCGTCAAACATTCACAGCCAATTACAAGTCACTCTGATCTCAGAGATATGGAAACAACAATACTCAAATCAAAATCTTGTCTCATTTCAGTACCATCCAGGCGTCCCCTGCCTCCGCAGGTTCCTGCACCTTCTGAAGATGCAGGACCACCTGTGTCAACTTCCCCTGTAGCAGGGCCCTCCTATCAAAGTCCACCTGGGCCATCCACAAGGTGCCAGCAATTGCCTCCAGCCAGGATAATGGCACCGCCTGGCTCCCAGACAATGTGGGCTGGCCAAATGTGGGGCCACCCAATGTGGTCCCATTCCGGTTGTGCCCCCAATATGGCTTCACAAACAATGCTGCCCTGGAGCATGGGCCCCTGGCAGGGCATGTGGCCCCCGCAGGACCAGCAGGCCACTGTGGCCACTCCGGCCCAACAGGCCCCGCAGGCCCAGACAGCCGCTGTGGCCACTCAGGACCAACAGGCCCCGCAGGCCCAGACAGCCGCTGTGGCCACTCAAGACCAACAGGCCCCGCAGGCCCAGACATCCGCTGTGGCCACTCAAGACCAACACGCCCCGCAGGCCCAGACAGCCGCTGTGGCCACTCAAGACCAACAGGCCCGCAGGCCCAGACAGCCGCTGTGGCCACTCAGGACCAACAGGCCCCGCAGGCCCAGCCAGCCACTCCGGCCCCGCAGGCCCAGCAGGCGTCTCCCAGGCAGGACACACCAGTCAGCAGTGCCTCCACCCAGAGGACACAGTGGTCTGGGTTGCTGCCAGTTAGTCCTGCGCTGTCAGCGGCCCAGTGCCCGGATTTCCTGGCTCATCTCCAGCATGAGCGTGAGCAAAATCAACAGTTCATGCTGGAGATGAGACGCCATGATGCCAGGAAGCTCGAGGAGAGGAGAAGCAATAATGCCCGCAACTTCCAGGAGAGGAGACGCAACAATGCCCGGAACTTACAGGAGAGGAGACGCAACAATGCCCGGAACTTACAGGAGAGGAGACGCCATAATGACCGAGTCTTTGCTCAAATGACACTGCAAAATCAGCGGATGTTCCAGGAGGCGAGGCGTCATAATCAGTTAATGGAGGAGTACGCCCGAAGGCCTGAAATGGCCCGAGAAGGCCAGCACCAAGACCGGGCTACTCCTTCAAACTCGCCTCCGTCAACATCCCACACCCTGTCCCCAGCATCCAGGCCGGAAGAGCCTCCAAACACCCGAAGAGGTCGGGGCCGGCCTAGAGGACCATCTTCCAAAGGCCAGGAGAGCCAGGAAAAACCCAAGCGAAAGCGGAAATAGGTGAGAACATGTTCATGTTGCATATAGAAGCAATTGATGTCCCAGATCTATTGACGTTGAGGTGTTGCAGTCAATGCGTATATTGTTCTAATTGATGTCTTGTTCTTATCTCTTTAGGTTCCATTTTATTGATGTCCATGGATTTCTGCCTCCCGTTTTTTTTGTTGTAAATATTTGGGAAAGCAACATAAGATTAAACATTATGTATTGCTCACATTATCATAGTTTGTTTCGTTTGTACTGTACCATGATTGGTAAACACCACATGAATGCTACACACCAACGTTATTGGATTAGTACATACATCTTCCTTCAATATACCAGCCCTGTGTTAATGTAGGGTTGGGGTAACAGCCACTAGTGCAGCTGAGGGTGGAGGTAATATTCATGAGTTTGATTACAGTAACGGTGATGCATGATATTCATGTTCATGACACATGGATAGATTAATTCAGGGGAAATATCAAAAGTGAGTCCACCCCTAAGTGAAATTGGCGATTATTTTGTGTGGCCACCATTATTTTCCTGCACTGACTTAACCCTCATGGGGATGGAGTTCCCCAGAGTTTCACAGGTTGCCACTGGAGTCCTCTTACACTCCTTCATGATGATATCATGGAGCTGGTGGATGTTAGAGACCTTGCACTCCCTGTAATGGAGTTGGAACACGCAGTCCAATATCTCCGCTGGTATACGGTACAATATCCAAGAAGCACTACAGTCTCACCATTCCCAACCTGCAATATTTGCCCACACTCAATTGGGAGTCAAATGAATACGGACTTTATTTTGTTGCCCAGAAATATATATATACACATCTCTTCCCACAGGCAATACACACATCCCCCATAGTTGGCCACACAATACACATTGAGGGACAACAGGTGGGTCACACCTCCCGGAGACTACCTGGCTACTTTGATACAATCAGACATTGCTTAGATCATCCTTCTTTGTTATGTCTGATAATGAAAACACTTTATACAATAGACTTCCTTATCCTATGATGAGTCTCTGTACTAGGATTATCTATTATGCCAAGGTCTGCAATAGTCTGGGCTAAGATTTTGCCGAGCAGAAACCAACATACATACAGTATAACAGTATGATCATATTTTAACCATAACCATAAAACAGGGTAAAACAGTGATGGGTTCCGTTACACTCCACATCTTCCATTTGAGGAGTTCCCCACAGATGCTCAATAGGGTTTAGGTCTGGTGACCTACTTGGCCAGTTCATCAACTTTTGACCTTCAGCTTCTTTAGCCAGGCAGTGGTCGGCTTGGAGGTGTGTTTGTTGTCGTTAGCATGTTGTAATACTGCCCTGCGGCCTGTTCTCCTATCTGAGGGATCATGCTCTTTCTCAGTTTGTCACAGTACATGTTGGCATTCATGGGTTCCCTCAAAGAACTGTAGCTCCTCAGTGCTGGCAGCATGCATGCAGGCCCAGACCAAACATATATGCATGTGTATAGATGTTTTTGCTAATATGTTGTGTGGATTCCCACTATATGCATTTACCTAATTATGTCAGATGCTGCCTCCCCTCTCTCTGCATCACTGTTTTGGTTCAAAATGATGGGTTCATCTCATATCAATGTTTTTGTGTTCGTTGTGACTTATCCATTTATCTCTGGCACTGGGGAGCTACAGTCCATTGAGGGAACCATGAATGAAAACATGTACTGTGACATACTGAAGCAGAACATGATCCCCTCCCTTGGGAGACTGGGCTGCAGGGCAACATAACATAACGACCCTAAACACACCGCTAAGACGACACTGCCTTGCTAAAGAAGGTAAAGGTGATGGACTGGCCAAGCTTGTCGACAGACCAAAACCATATTGAGCATCTGTGGGGCATCCTCAAACTGACGGTGGGGGAGTGCAAGGTCTCTAGCATCAACCAGCTCTGATGTATCATTAAGGAGTGGAAGAGGACTCCAGTGGCAACCTGGGAAGCTCGGGTGAACTCCCTGTCCATGAGGGTTAATGCAGTTCTGGCAAATAATGGTGGCCACACATAATTGACATTTCATGTCAATTTTGACATTTCAAATTAAGGGTGTACTCACTTTTGGTGACAATGGTTTACACATTAATGGCTGGGTATTGAGTTATTGATGGGTCCGAAAAATTACTTTACATTGTAGCAGAGTGTCATTTCTTCAGTGTTGTCACATGAAAGGATGTACTAAAATGTTAACAACAATGTGACGGGTGTACTCACTTATGTTAGATACTGTGGCCCTCATTTAATTGCAATTTGGCCAATTGAATAGGGCTTGAAATAAGCACATAACATATATTCTCTGAAAAATGGTTGAGTTAGTAAACATCTCTACCAAATCAAGGTTTTCACTAACTAAAATCTGTTTGACACAATATATGTTCTGTGCTTATTTTGAGCCCCATTCAATTGGCAAAATCGCAATTGAATGAGGCCCTGTATGTTCACTATTAGGATGTGAGCCACTTACAGAAACCTGTCTCATTTGTCTGTTTCTGCGTCAGATAGATTGTTAATACCAACCTTCCCTTATGTTTGAAATCAGTAATGCAAACACACTGTGAGAATTCTATTGACACCCCTAACTGATGGTGCAGAGCACAGATGTGGAGTCTGAAGGTCCTTTTATTGATGTTCCGGAAATGCTATGGTATCAACATTGACGAGGCAGACACAAACAACATCGCAGATAAATCATATTTAATATTTAACGAAATTAACAAGGCAAGCTTGCCACAAAGCCACAGGTTGACTAATCAACACAGGTATGCAAAGGATCATGGTGGAGGGGGGTAGGATACAAAATCCAAGTAACACAGGGAAATAGGTATATGAGAGCAGAATGCAGGCATGGAAAATTACATTGATATGGATGATCAGGGGATGTACAGTATATCAACCAACATTAGGCAATATAATAGATCTCATTATTGTTCCGACATATATATAACAGTCAATAAGGAAACACCATAATAATCCAGAATAAGGTGATATACATATGGGGAGAGCAAAATGTATGCTTGGGTGTTAAACGGACACTCTGATGCCACATCAGAAGTATAAGTGCTCAATCAGTGAATGCTATGAGCCCATAACGTCAGTTCTCACGCAACAATAAGCAGCACATAGATAACCTTGGTCAAAAAGATGGTGACCTGACCAGGACCATATCAGTCAGATGTTACTTATTGCAGAGAACTCACAACAAACAAGGCAATATCAGTGATAGTTTGTTCTCTGATTGAGCATCTATACTCACTGTTGTTGAATATGCATAACTGAAGATTAACGTAACCTCCTTAACTGTTAAGTCCCAAGCCTGGATTTACTCTTCCCCATATGCACAGGGAGGGTCACATCAGCACTGAAGAAAAGATCTTGAAGGGTTGGTGCTGCAGGCTTCACAACAGTCCAAGTAGAGGAGAGGATAGAATGTCTAAACCAATAGGTACCGGTGAATCGAGATAGACTATATGAGCATACACATGCTGTGGATATACCAGGAACATCAGCTGACAGATGTCACATCACATCTGCATTGTATAATGAAATTGTCTCGTGACACATATCGGCTATTCAGTCAAGGTCATCAGATATCAAACTGGATCCAACAAAGCAATGAAACGGACACATGCACATACATGAGGACATTGACATGGCCACAGAATGTCAGGATGTTTATCGTCATGCCTTTGTTTATCGTCATGCCTTGTTCTGACCGGGATCTGGAATACAAACACACAAATAATATATTAGTGGAAACCTTACATATGCCATATGAGCAGCCACCAACAGATGTAGGTATGTCGGCACACGTTAGGCATTGGGATCTCGTACAAGCTAACCATCTGTACGATGATAATGATGGCCCAGACTAATTTGTCCTGATGTGGGAATATTAGGATTAGTCGAATTCTCATTTATTTGTATTGTGCAAACATATTCCGTAACGCTGTACTGGGGAGAAGAACACAAAAATATACAGTATGTAATATTGACAACGCAAGAAAATGGAGGGCCCTGTTTGGAGCGTAAAGTCTGTTGATAAATGATTTGTTCACAAAGGCCCACACAAGATTAGAAAATCACCACTTCCAAGTTAAAGGTAATGGACATGGGGAAGAGTAGATAAGGAATAGCAAGGTTAATAAGTAAGTGAGAAAAACATAGGAAGGAGGTTGTGTCAAGTAGAAAGATATGCATTAGTCGGAGAGGAAAGGGATCAGATGTAAAGTGCGATGCACTATTTTGTAATAAGGTATCTGCCCCATGTGGACAGATAATGTAATCTGCAGATGGGACAGTCAGGAGACACATAGTTTAACCACAGCTTGAGTAGGATTAGGTGATGGGCGAATAAAAGGAGAGAGGTGGGCATGAGAGTTGAAATGAAAATGATGCAGACAAAAAGGGGAGAAGTAAAGAAGAGTCTGAGGAAAAGGCAGGGGATGTGAGGAAGAAGACAAGAGAAAACATAGTGGAAAGGGTTAATTGGGATAGTTAGCAGAAGACTTGAGTGACTCAATAAATTAAGGGTAAACAGGGGTGGAGAGAGAGAGAGAGAGAGAGAGAGAGAGAGACACCAGTGCATCCTGTAATAGAAAGGGAAGATCACAACTATCACACATTGATACATGTTCGGACATCTACATGTGGTTCTCTACCTTGGATAGATCAAGTGGAGTATTCAACGAAGAGATCTGTTCCCCCAGGACACGTCTGCATGGTCCGATAAACATTTCGGACCGCTTCAGCAATACATAGGGGATGTCTTGGGGAAAAAGAAAGTTAGGCCTACATTAATGGAGTTATTAGTCATTTCCTCTCATGCATACATGCACATGTTTCCCGCAAATACTCACTTACAATGTAGACGCCATTGATGTAGCTGATGTTCTGTTGCTGGCAAGGTTGTTTCCCATGTCTGTGTGGGTAAACAATGTGTTGACACACGGCAACAGTTCTGTAATGGCAATATGATGAGATGAGTCACACAATCCATATGATATATTGCACAATGATTCCTAGTTAACACATCCTTGAGACTATTCCTGTTATCTGACTGAGAATGCTTTTACCAGCATTCGCTGACAAAGAACAGGGGACATCCCCTCTTTGCATCACATGAGGTACATTTCTTATGGTTTACAGTATGCTGTTATGTTCATATATCCAGATTGCTAGGAATTGCATTGACCTCCATGGGATGTGGAATAGCATGATCAGACAATGTGAACATTACTGTTCTGGGCAGATGTTTTCAAATACGATTGTGAGGCCTATATCCATTGACATTGTGGAATACATCAGACCATCCTTTAGCTTAGCTTCTTGAGGTTGGCAGATATCAATATATATGATGTGTATGGGAATGTGCGCATACTTACCAGTAACGGATATCAGAGCAGGCTGTATTTGATCCAGTATGAATAATGCGTCACGAGACATATGTTACATCACAAAGCTATCCTCTACTGTGGACTGTTGGATATTCTGGAAGACAATGGGGAAGGAGAAAAGAGATGTATTAGTAACCATAAGCCATGTACATTTGAGTTGGTTGTAATTAGTTTCAGACTTACATGGGAAGTACTCACGAATGACGTGGGCACGTAGTTGTGACCCCTGAACGTTATCCCCACCATCGGGAGGTACTGGACGCTCCGCCGGTTCAAGCGGAGCATCATCAATGTTCCCCAGACAGTTTGCCTGTACTGCTATATTGTGCAGAATACAGCAGGCCATGATGATGTGACAAACCTTCCCTGGTGTATACTGTAGCGCCCCGCCAGTGGAATGTAAACATCTGAAGCGCATCTTCAGGAGTCCAAAGGTGCGCTCTATTACATTCCGGGTTCTGGCATGGGCCGCATTGTACCTCTCCTCCCCCTCTGTGCGTGGATTGTTCACAGGGGTCAACAACCACGGCAAACACCTATATCCTGCATCACCTGAAGGAAACAAAAATGGGAGATGTAGATATGAATGGGAGTTTGTGCTGCTCGTTAAAGCATCTGTAAATATACGCAATGATTAATGTGACGTTAGTTTAGGGATCTCTGGCTTGGAACTTCATACTCCTATGACCACGTCACATCGGGTTAGGCACAGCAACAAGCTACGATGCAATGGCTCAGTCGGCACACCTTCTTTATGGCGCAACAATGGAATAACATTACAGTGGAACATTATGTATATTTTAGGGGATCCTTTATGGGTACTCACCCAGTAGCCACCCAGGTGGAGCTTCTCCAGACTCAAAATAAAGAGGGGTGGATGACTCACGCAGGATATGGGCATCATGAGTACTTCCCGGGAAGCCGGAAACCACATTTTGTATGCGCATGCCTGCATCACAAACAGCCTGTACATTGATGGAATGATAGTGTTTGCGATTTCGGAACATGGCTTCTTGCTCTCTAGGAGGTATCAATGCTACATGTGTACAATCTATAGCACCGAGCACATTGGGGATACCTCCCATTCGAAAGAAATCTGCTTTCACCTTCAAGATCTCTTCCCCAGTGTGGGGAAAACTGATGTATCTGGCAGCTTTCGGAACGATAGCATGGAGGAATGTGCTCAGGCACCTTGAAAGGCTTGCTTGAGACATTCCTCCTACTATGCTAGCAGTGTTCTGAAAACTACCAGATGATAGGATGTGTATGGCGGCTAACATCCGTGTCATGCCTGGGATGGCTCTATTGGTCCGTGAGGAAGGCTCCATGTCCTCCCTCAGGACCGCATAGAGCTCCTCCAGGCTGGCACGGGTTAGCCTAAAACGCTCATACACTTCCACATCAGTTAACCCCTCTAATGTGACTCTGTCCCTGTACACCCTGGGTGCACGAAGCCTCCTGGCCGGCTCCTGGGCCTGCTCACCCCCCTGTGGGTCTGGCTGTGCAGGAGCCCCCACTTCATGTGCCACACCCTCTAGGGGTCTCTCATCTGGCACCCCCATCAGCTGATCACCCACATCAAGGTCCTCCTCCCTGTCTGCAGGTGCCCTCATATCCCCCTGTCCCTGTGCCACTGGAGCTCTCTCCCCTAACTGACCCCCCACCATGACCCTAGGCATGTCCTGTGATGAGCCACTTGCCTGGCTTGGTTCCGGACCACCATGGATTGCATCAGCACGCTCACCCACATTCACTCCCAGCCGCCCCTCTCTGTCACGCCTCAGCCACTCCACAGTCGCACGCCTGACATCCCGGTTTCCACTCTGCAACATTCGAAACAAATATCCATTCCTACGACGCTGCGCTCTCCTCACATACCTATACGCTGTACTCATGTTGCTGCTATCCATGATGGTTCAGACTTGCTAATTCATGGATGATGGTGTGGTTATATAGCTTGCTAATTACCCCAGCTGTGATTATCCGGGTTGATTTCACAAATGGAAAAGCTCACTGGTGTATCTAAGCTTCATCATGTTATGAAGTTCCCTGATTATGGATTGGTTGAGCCATTTTAATTAGTAACCCCTAATATTCTGGCCCACATTTGATTTTGGGCCCATGCTCCATGATCTATGTAATGTGGCGTGAAAATATATACAATATTTGTGTTCAAAAATCTAGATGTGATAAAAGAGATGTAAATCAGATAATGTTGATATGTTTAGGGGACACATTCTATTCTTTCTGAGTGCTAAAGGGTTAATTTGGCTGCCATTTTGAGGATGTACATGACACCACAAAAATCTCTTTTATTAACATATTTGATCATTGTGGATTGTTTTTACAGTAATTCGAATGCCTTTTATTGCTTCCTTTACACTTTTAGGGCCCTTTCAGCCCTGTTTCATTACAATGCCGTAAGTGCATCGTGTGGACTTCAACGGATGCGGCCGTAACTTAAATCTAGCCAGGCGTGAATCACGGCCTTCCGAATGTAGGAAGGCCGTGACGTTTAGGCGCGCACGCAAGCTGGAAGGGGGACGGACTAGCCGCGCCCGGCACGAACTATCCAATAGCGGAATCACGCATCGCGCCACAGGTCGCACAGCCAATCACTTACGGGATAGAGCATTTGATTGACAGTGGGAGTGAATAAATAGGAATGACACGCACCCACGCCTCGACTGTGTTGTGATTTCGGACGAAGTAGCACGCGGTTCCAGGAGCTAGGTGGTTGAGAGTAGGTAAGTTGCTTTATTATCAAGTCGCGGTTTAAGTTCTTTTTACGGGAATCCGTTACTACATTTACGGATGCCGATGTAAAGAAGTACAATTGTGTTTTTGGCTTGTTTATAGGTGTTTGGAGGTAGTTTGGAGAGTTTGGGAGTTTATATCCGGCCCATAGGAGTTTGGAGGGAGGTAAGTTGCATTGTACATGCTTTTCATCCTATAAAGCTGTCTTTTATTTGTATGTTTTGCCAATTTCTATATTTACTGAATACACTGGTGAGAGGTACAATTGTGTTTTTTGCTTCTTTATAGGTGTTTGGAGTATTTTTGGTTGTGTGGGAGTTTGGATCCGGCCCATAGGAGTTTGGAGGGAGGTAAGTTGCATTGTACATGCTTTTCATCCTATCAAGCTGTCTTTTATTTGTATGTTTTGCCAATTTCTATATTTACTGAATGCACTGGCGAGAAGTACAATTGTGTTTTTTTTGCTGTTGGCCTATAGGTTTGGCGAGTTTGTTTTTGTGGGGAGAGGAGTTTTGTGGAGGGAGGTAAGTTATTTATATTTTTCTGTTTAATATTAGATCTGTCTCTCTCTCTCAAAATCTCTCTCTATCTCTCTCTCTATATATATATATATATAGAGAGAGAGAGAGAGAGATTGATTATGAGTTTGATTATGAGTTTGATTCTGAGTTTGAGATTGAGTGTGATTGAGTTTGATTTTGAGTTTGATTTTGAGTTTGATTTTGAGATTGAGTTTTAGTTTGAGATTGAGTTTGAGTTTGAGATTGAGTTTGAGATTGAGTTTGAGATTGAGATTGAGTTTGAGATTGAGATTGAGTTTGAAATTGAGTTTGAGATTGAGTTGTAGATTGAGTTTGAGTGAGATTTCTACACATATTTGCAATACACATAGGTGTTCCAAACTGCTTCTTCAATGGGGCTTGACAATAACTTTTTTTTAGCCTAGAACAGCAGGACCATGTAGTTCCTACTACCTCTGGTACAGAGGATGGCTTCAGGATAGGTACCATGCCCATGAATATGTGCAGAATATAATGCAGATAGGATATTAGTGGCCTCAGACATGGTCCACTCCCCACACATGATAGAAGCACACAGTAAATAGCCGCATGCCTTGTATATATGCAAACTGTAACTGACCCTTCCACATTGTTTATGAAAGTATTGATCTAGCGTGTTTCATCAGCGCCTCTCAGGTCCAGAGTGAGAGGTGCTGTACACCCCTCCCACTGCTGTCACAGGCTCTTTCCACTTAAGGTTGATTACTGCAGTTAGTTCCAACATTGATATCCAAGCAGAAATAGTGTTATAGGCGATCAGAATGGGGGACGAGCGTGGAGCAGGCAAACCCACTAAAACATTTCTTTCTATCTCTTTCTTTTCTTTTCAGGTGGTGATGGAGGGAGAGGAGCAGAGGGTGGAGGAGTGGCAGGGAGTCCCGGGGCGTGGAGGTGGGGAAGAGGAAGGGAGGAGTGAGGAGGAGGTACTAGTGGAGGAGGGGGAGGTAGTGGAGGAGGAGGTAGTGGAGGAGGAGGTAGTGGAGGAGGAGGTAGTGGAGGAGGGAGGAGAGGAGGAGGAAGGAGGAGGAAGGAGGGAGGAGAGGAGGAGGGAGGAGAGGAGGAGAAGGAGGGAGGAGAGGAGGAGAAGGAGGGAGGAGAGGAGAGGAGAGAGAAGGGAGGAGAGTAGAGGAAGGAGGGAGGAGAGGAGAGGAGGAGGGAGAAGGGAGGAGAGGAGAGGAGGGAGAGAGGAGAGTAGAGGAAGGAGGGAGGAGAGGAGAGGAGGAGGAGGGAGAGAGGAGAGTAGAGGAAGGAGGGAGGAGAGGAGAGGAGGAGGAGGGAGAGAGGAGAGTAGAGGAAGGAGGGAGGAGAGGAGAGGAGGAGGAGGGAGAGAGGAGAGTAGAGGAAGGAGGGAGGAGAGGAGAGGAGGAGGAGGGAGAGAGGAGAGGAGAGGAGGGAGGGAGGAGAGGAGAGTAGGAGGAGGAAGGAGGAGGAGGAGGGAGAGTGGAGAGGGTCCTCATCCCCAGGCAGAAGAGCAAGAGGCTGTCGGCAGGTCCAGGGCCCACAATTATAGCCGGGAGGAAAACAGGGTCCTCCTGGAGGCCATCCGTGCCCGCCCCGTCATCACCTCGGGGGGTAGGGAAGTAAAGGCTGGGCCCCGTGCTACTGCTTGGCAGCAGGTGGTGGATCTGGTCAACGGTGTGGCGGGCCGTGGACGGTGTCTGCGGTCCATTAAGCACCGGTTTGACGACATCAGGGCCGCGGTGAGGAGGAAGATGGTGCAGGAGGCCGAGGGGCGGAGGGTCAAGTACCTTGCCCATGAAGGGATTGCAAGGGCCATGCTTGCACCCTCCGACGCAGCTGGAGCATCAGGCCCGGTGGAGCAGCAGGACCCAGCCTCCATGGCAGGTGAATATGACATACAGCAACATGCCACCACATGTGCATCACACACACTACACATGGCCATGACAATGACATGTCAGCTCCATGAAATAACAAGGGATAGATGGATGCATCGTTAAATTCATGAAGCTGACAAATCACTGTCATTCATGGTCACCACAACAGTAATCAAGCAATAGAGCAGGTGTGTCCAAACGCGGTCCTGGTGGGCCACACACATGGCTGGATTTGATAACCCTGCTGCGCACAGGTGAGTCAATCGCTTCTTCATTCATCCTGATTGACTCACCAGTGCACAGAAAGGATATCTTCCAATCTGGGAAAGAGTTTGGACACCCCTGTAATACAGAGTCCATGTATTGGTGTGCCCGTTCAGCCTACGCAGTTACAGACAGCAGCCGTAATACAGATAGAGTTGTGAGCCGAGAACCATCCAGAACAGAAACCTAAGAATAGATAACAGCTAGTATAAGATAGCTAATCAGAGTAGCAAAGAGGAGAATCATCCATATTCAAGGCTAGATGTCAGATAATTAGAAATGAACACCTATCAATGAGCTAATCAACATACTAATGACATGTACCTTTCTTCTCTATCTCTCAGCATCCAGGAGGAGCTCTGGGTCCTGTGACCATAGCGAGGAGGCGGGGCCATCAGCCCCGTACCAGGATCCTCCAGCACAGGGGGAGGAGGAAAGGAGATCAGAGGGCTCGGAGTCAGAGGATGGGCTGGTCATTGACCTTGCGGGGTCACCTGCCCCAAGCCCTGGGCCTATGCCCATCCTCGAAAGGCTTGCTCTGGGGCCCTCATCCCCCCAAGGGACAGCACCTCCTTCCCCACAAAGTGTGCTGGCCTGGTCACCACCGGGCACATTCTCCCCACCGGCTCCAGCTGTGGACCTCCCCGCATCACCTCACCACGCCCACCCAGCGGTGTCGTCGCCGCAGAGCCAGGCTGTGCAGGTGGAGACACTGGCCGTCCTGAAGGAGCTGCTGGCCAGCAGCCAGAGGATTGAGGCCAACCAGCTCCGGATGGATGCCAGCATCTCTGCCCTAAGGTCACAGATGACCCACAGCCTGGCCAGGCTGTCCAGGGAGGTGAGGAGGCACCACATGACATCGGAGCACCTTCAGGTCAGGCTGCTCAGACATGCCATGGTCCCCAGCCCAGCATCAACGGGGATCTCACAATCCCCCAGCCAAGAGCAGCCTGGCCCCTCCTCTCCTCCCATGTGTCCGCCACCGCCCAGACCACCGCTGCCTGGCACCGCCCGCCCCCCCCGCCCTCCCCCCCCACCATCACCACCAGAGGGGAGACGGAGGATGGGCACAGGTGATGTGGGTCCTGGGCCCAAGCGGAGGAGGACATAGGGTCTCATTCAATTGCAATGTGGCCGATTGCTAAGGGATCAATTTGAGCACAGAGCACATTTTCTACAGATGTTTGTAGTTAGTGAACTTCTCTCCAAAAGCAAGGTCTTCACTAACTACAAACGTCTGTAAATAAATATATGCTCTGTGCTTATATAGAGCCCTTTTCAATCGGCCATATCGCAATTGAATGACGCCCATAGGGTCTGCAGACATGTTTTCGCCTTCTCAACAGCACTCCTCAGTGACCATCAATTGGTCACAGGTTAAACACAACACAAAGGGCCTCATTAAAATGTGATTTGGGCAATTGAATAGGGCTCTATATAAGCACATAGCATATTGGTTTTACAGAAGTTTTTAGTTAGTGAAGACCTGGCTCTTGCATAGAAGTTCCCTAACTAAAAACTTGCTTTCAAAAAGATGCTGTGTGCTTATATAGAGCCCTATTCAATTTGTTACATAGCAATTTAATGAGGCTGTTAATTAGTAGTGTGACCAATACATTGTCACTAAGGAGTGCTGTTGAGAAGAGATGCTGCAGGCCCTATGATGTTTTCAGGCCTTATTTTTTAGGTTTTGTCTTTTTTTTTAATTTTTTTATTTTAGGTCCATGAAGGCATCTCCTACATCTGCAAGCATTGTGGAGGAATTATGAGGTGGAGGGTTTTCCCAGTGCCTCTCAGGTAGACATGCCTTCAATGGCAGCCCCCTTAACATGTAGCTCCCACAATCTTAAAGCTATCATATAGCCACATATCTCCAACATGATTGTTGGTAGCTTAAATGTAGACTAATACCGCTATGGCGGTGGACTTGCAAAGTCTCACAATGGCATGTTAATAACAGCCAGCATTAATATATGCACTAGTGACGCATGTGATCCTGACCTCAATAGCAGTCTGAGAACAGATCTTTGGGTCTGATGTAAGAAACAGTGAATCTGGCTGCTGACCTTTGTGTCCTCTCCATAATAATGGCTATTTGCCCATATTTCTGATTATCCACAGACCTAGCTAACGGTTAGTAAAGCTTGCAGATGGGAATCAGGTGAGTTGGTATATTGGTACAGTATTTAGAACTGTACTGTACATACATCGTGATTCTAAATTGTTTTGGATCCTCCTCCGCATTTTTTGATTGAACACTTCTTTCAGATCTTTGTTTGTTCAACACACTGTATGTGTGAAACTGGATTGGATTACACAGTCCAAAGGTTGAATCATCTGTTTAATTGAGCAGATCTAGTTACAAGTTGTATGTGCTATGCACATAAATGGTTTCTTCAGTTAAATGAAGAGATTTCTGGTTCCGGTTGCAGCATGTGACCCTGGTAGGTGCTATGCATCATGCTTATTCTAGACTATTGGATTGACCCCTGTAGGTTTCCCCTTTTTTCCAGCCTCTTGCTCTTCAAGGACCCGCCCACACCACACCCATGATATTAATGCAGTTTTGACCACTGCTGATTGTGGTCTGTGTATCAAATAAAGCTTTGTTATACTGTTATGTGAATGCACAATCTTGACCACTGCTGATTGTGGTCTGTGTATCAAATAAAGCTTTGTTATACTGTTATGTGAATGCACAATCTTGACCACTGCTGATTGTGGTCTGTGTATCAAATAAAGCTTTGTTATACTGTTATGTGAATGCACAATCTTGACCACTGCTGATTGTGGTCTGTGTAAAAAATAAAGCTTTGTTAGACCTTTCTGACTGCGTCCATGTGTTATGAATATGTTTGGTTCAGGGAAATCCACATGCATTACATTAGTGTCACATTCCTCTAAATGTAAACTGATGAGCCATAGTTAACATGCAATAGATCAATACATCTAAAACTGTTGAGGAGTCAGAATAGCTTGAGATATCATCTGATCCCAAATATCATATCTACTACTAATATAGGGTTAATACCCATGACAAGTCTGATTAGCGATACTGTGGAGTAGGAACATTCCCCTGAGGGCCTACAATGAATAGGACAGGTGACACTGGAGTGCTTTTCCAGTTCCTTCTCTAGTTGATTGGGATTAGTCTGACCTCTCTGATAAGACGTACCCCCCTACACTGGCCCGATGTAGGCTAGCTCACAGCTTCATTGAAGTACACAAACCCCTTCACCCACATCACTTAGCATATGTGTGAATACAGTTAGTTGCCCAATAATGAACATGCATTGGCTAAATATCCTTTGGTTATCATATGTTGTAATGGTCATGCACATGCCAATCTGACAAACCATGCTGCAACATGCATAATATGATTAAAGCCACACTACCCAATTCAATATCAAGAGTAAGAGTAAGAGTCAGGTCATATGAACCCTTTGCCACGCACATGAGCTCTATTGGGATCCCTTAAATCTCTATCTAATTGCATATACATCTAGCTCATCACATCTACATTAGAGAATACAAATGGTGGCCAAATCAGACCGCCACTTGGCATATATCAAGTACCAGGGGAATATTTCATTATATGTGGTTAAGTTCTTCAGTTGTGTCCGACTCTCCGTGACCCTATGGACTGCAGCACATTCAGCTAGGTCTCTGCCTTTGCTGTTCTCCAAAGTTTGAAGGCCAAAGAGATTGGAGTGGGTTGTCAGTTCCTTCTCAAGTGGATTGGACCTTGTCTGATCTCTCTGCTATGACCTGCCCACCTACAGTAGCTCCCAGCTTCATTCAGGTACACAAGCCCCTTCACACTACTTAGCAATGCTGAAGGGGACCAGGGTAACATGCACCACACATATCTACTCTGACCCATCAGGAAGGGCCGCAAGCTCTGGGATCGACAGCAAACTCACCGCCATCAGGCATAATCTCTGCTACGCCCATCCTGGTGGGAGCCATGTGCCAGGTGTCTAGTTATTCCCATTTGGTGAACCTCGAAACTGTTCTGCTATTTATCACTTTACATGGGTGAGGGTTGCTAAGTGGTGGTGGTGGTGGTGAAGCAGCTTGTGTACCTGAATGAAGCTGTGAGCTACTGTAGGTGGGCAGGTCATAGCAGAGAGATCAGACAAATCCCAATCCACTAGAGGAGGAACTGACAACCCACTCCAATCTCTTTGGCCTTCAAACTTTTGAGAACAGCACAGGCAGAGACCTAGCTGAATGTGCTGCAGTCCATAGGGTCACTGAGAGTCAGACACAACTGAAGAACTTAAGCACATATAATGAAATATTCCCCTGGTACTTGATATATGACAAGTGGCGGTCTGATTTGGCCACTATTTGTATTCTCTAATGTAGATGTGATGAGCGAGATGTGTATTCTATCGTTGATCAACCATATAGCGTGCATCGAATGTGCGCTGTCATCTACGCACCGACACATGCGCGCATCATCAACAGCAGGCCCGAGAGGAGGCTAGCGGATCTAATGATTAGGATTAGGCAGTGGGGTGTAAGGATTAGGATTAGGCTGCGGCTACAAGGGTTAGAAGGGTTTATGGCATTAGGTAATATCACTTGCGCCCTTTCATCGACGGCCAACAGTCCAAAATATTAGAACTGCGCAATGATGTGGGACCACTCATGTCAGCTGCATGTTGTCAAAACACATTTGCTGTGCGCGCCAATATTGGGGTGACATATTCTATTATGGGGCTGTTTTAGAGGCTACAATGGAACCTATATGTGTGCTGACCAATCAAACATATGAGGAATATTAAACTAATTTGAAGTCTTGTTAATTTGTAGGCTGTAATGCTTGGGCCTCCATTTTAGGGTTACAGCAGTTACATGCAGACTGCAAAAACCGTAACAAAATGGATACCTTTAACCTCCAAGCACGTACGGCCTTTAAAAACGAGCTGCGGGCTTGGAGGACAGCCCGCACGGGCTTGAATACGGAGCTACGGGCTTGGTCAGTGAAGTCCGTGGGACTTGTACGGATTTTAAAATCAAAGTACAATTTGGCGATGTGCAAGCTTGAGAATGTTTGGCTAGTAATCCTCATGCCCCCCCATTATGTTCCCCATCATTTACAGTGCTTTGCAGTGCTGGATTGAATATATATTGGCTATTACAATGCTTGGTTTGCGGCCCTCCATCTCCAAACCCGTACGGGTTTGAACAAGGACCAGCCCGCGGAACTACGGGACGTAAAGTAATCCGTGAATAATATATCTGATTTGGGCTGATGTGCAAGCTTGAGAGGGTGTTGCTATTAATCCTCGTGTCCCCCATTATGATGCCTAGCATTTACGGAGCTTTACAGTGCATTCTCGATTTTATATTTGCATTTTCAGGTTTCGGACTTTGCGGCCGGAAAACAAGATTTACGGGCGCTGTGAAAAAGCTTCCGGCCGGCCGGAAGGGGATATCCTTGCGGCGCCGTATAATTGAATTGCAAGGTAAAAGTAGCTCTACACGGGGCCGTAAGATGGCCGCAAGAAATCGCAGCTTTGCGGCCGTTTTACGGCCGATAATTGAATGAGGCCCTTAGAATTTAAAATCTTAAGTACTTGGAGCCACATTAAATTCCCCTAACTTGTAAAACCGTAGCTCGTAACGTAGCCCGCAAAACTTATGGCTATTAATGTTGCCTTGTAAGGCAACCCGCCGACAACTTGTGGGGTAGGGGCGAGAAAACCCTATGTGACGTGAGAATCCTTTGTTCTGTCAAGCCTGTAACGCTTACGTTCCAAACTCGCTATTAAATTGCATCGAAATTGCATTGAAATCGTTCAAGCCTGTAACCCGCAAATGGAGTTAAGAAGCCAACAAGTGCTAGAGAGGACCCGCAAGGGGGATAAAGTCCAATCCGTAACACTTGAAATGCACATATACACACACTACTGTACTTTTATTAAAAGGCAAAGTGATGTTAGCTCCTAGAATTAATAGCACAACATTCTCAAGTTCGCAAATCGGCCCCCGAAAAATACGTAATTTCATGTGTAATTTCCGTGTTATATCAATCGCGGCAATCAATGTGTTAACACATATAATGGAACTTGCATGTAATAGAATATCATATTTACAGCTTTATCAATATTGCATCATATCTGGAATGTGGATCCGATCACAACCCGTAGTTGAATTCTGTAAGACTTTGAAATTCCACCTCCATTTTTCAGTGACGTAATTCTGACGATCTCTGTTTCCATTGGCTCCTTCTTAACCCGTAACTACGGGTTTGTCTAATTGATCACGTTCACGGCTGCACATCCAACGTGCGAAAAATGGTTTACAGGTTTGAGTCACGAGCCAGTACCAACCTGCTCTAATTTAATAGCTTTGTAAACTGGCAACATTTCAAGCCTGTAGCTGTTGCGGGTCTCACGTTGCACATACGGGCTTGGAATTTAATGTGGCTCATAGTGCTTTTCCCCAAAGCAACTTACAAGTTTGAAAACTCACAAAATTATAATCTAAAAGCACTATGAGAAGCAGAAACAAAGATAAGCATTAGGATGGGTAGGGAAGATGTGAAAATAAAGAGTGGTAAAGGTTAAAAGAAAAGAGAAGAAAAGACAATGTAAAAAAAGTACAATTAGACAATATTTATATATACTGTATATATAAATGAAGAAGAGTACAAAACAAAAAAAGCAGTAACGTTAGTTGTACAACAGGCGGAATGAAGTGGGAACGATAGAAGAAATGTATTGCTGAGTTGGTGAAGAATAACATATATAGATCTCAGCAGCGCAGGCTTGCGAAAATCCGTTGCTAATGCAACGTTAAAACTGCACGCTCACTCTCACTGCACTGCCTACAGCGCTCATCCCTACGACCCCATAGGACTTAGACAGGGAGCACCGAAGGCGCTCACTGCGCTGGTGGATATGAGCGCCATAGGCGCTCATCCCTACAACCACACAAATGACTTAAGCATCATACCTCGAACCGCTCAACACAACGCTCAATTACACAATTCACAGTGCGAGGTCCGTAGCACTTTGTAAAAATCGCCTACAAAAATTACAGTTTGTAACACTTTGCAAAGGAAACCTGCACTTAGAACAAAAAAAATACGATCTGTGGCACTTAAAAAATAAAATAATAATACGACCTACAAAAAATACGAAGTTAACAGCTGAACCGCGCACATCCAAAAACACGAAGAAAAAAAAAATATCACACCTAGCACGGGGGGACAGCCAGGACATCTGGAAGTGAGGTTGCCGTCATTTTTTGATGAGCAAGTTGCTAGAAGAATAATATTCTGGGTGCAGTAACACAGCAGCAAATAGTGGAAAGTGGTATGATGCTTAAGTCGTGTGTGGGGTCATAGGGATGAGCGCCTATGGTGCTCATCTCCACCAGCGCAGTGACTGCCTTCAGCGTTCCCTGCCTAAGTCCTACAGGGTCGTCTCATCTCCACCAGCACAGTGAGCGCGAGCGCACAGTTTTACCATTGCATTAGCAAAGGATTTTGGCAAGCCTGCGCTGCTGAGAACTATATATGTGACTAGCGACTTGCCCTTCAAAAAATTATGGCAATAAGATTGTAAGGCAGGTAATGGTGTTTGGTTGGTGTTGGTGTTCCGAGATCCTTGGGCGCTCATTGCGAGCCTCGCGATGAGAGCCTTCAGCGCTCATTGCGAGCCTTTTGGTTGTGTGTGTGCTATGAGCAGCGTTGGCAGTGTTTTTTTTTGTATGCTAATGAAATAATTAATAAATGAATATACTTTATCTTTTTTAAAGTAATATATGCAGGAAGCATTGTTTTGAAGAGCTGTGTTCAGGTGCTGCACCATACAATGTGTGTTTTCACTGTTGTGGAGCTGCTGTGTAAGTCAGCAATGTGTGCAGTGTGTAGTGTTAAATAGGAGCTCACAACACCAAAAATACACCATGGAGAGAGGCTCACAATGAGCGCCCAAGGTAATCAGAGAACCAAAAGCCTTACATTGTGTGGCAAACAGCATTCCCTGGCTTACAATTTTCTTGCCGTAATTTTTTTGACGGGCAAGTCGCTAGTAGTATAATATTATGGGTGCGGTAACACAGCAGCAAAGAGTGGAAAGTGGTGGAAGGTTGATGAGGGTGGCCATAATGGCTAGGTTGGTAATAATGTACTAGGTCTTGGCATCCTCCATAGTCATTAAATACCTCCAGTGTGCAGCCTACTCAGTGATTCCTAGTCTCTCGGAGAGCATTGGTCACAGGTACAGTTAAAATGGATACTGCAGTTGGTAAGCAGCTTTTTCAATGGTTCTCAATTTCCAGGAGAACAAAAAAGCTGCATACCAACTGGAGAAGCCATTTTAATTGTACATGGCATCTACTATCCTGAAAACTGAGAACCACTAAAAAAGCTGCACACCAACTGCAGGTATTTACAGACTCTGGAGGATTGCATCATTATTATGAACAAAATGTTTATTAATATTGCCTGTATTATATTTTCCTGCACAGAATTCTGAGAAAAACAGTTATTACACTACATTCTGGGAAGATGAGCTGGGACATGCAAATGTGCCCACAAATGCCTCACTCTTCAATCCAGAGCCATTTTCAAACATGGCTTCCTTTAAGCTTATGCCTGCTATATTACACAGCTTTAATGCAAAGCCAAGGTTGGATTATACACAAGAATGGAAGAAATGTAAAGTAAAAAATATTTAATATTAATAATCATTACGATGATTATAATAATGACTGCAATGTAATATATATACACACACGCACACATATATATCATCAACTATTTGCCTAGTATAGAAAATCTACCTTTATTCTACCTTTATATTGCATGCATAAAATGTTTTGTGATTCGTCGCTAGTGCTATGAATAATGCTTGGTAGAGATCCTCTTTAGATTGGACCATACTATATTAATGACAACTCACAGTGAATAAAACTACTTCTGGCTTTCATGGCTTCTATATTTGATTGAACTATAAAATGTTTCCTATACCATTAATCTCAGTTCACAGGTATTAATTTATTTTTATTGCTTTGTCTATAATCTGCCTTTTTTCTCTTCATGTATTTCAGTGCTTCTCCCCTTTTCACATTAGTTAATATGCCTTCTTACATACAGAATATCAAGTTATTTTTTAAGTAAATAAATTCTCCATGCAACCAGCAGCACTTGGCCTTCACTAGTTAAATTAGGTAATGGTGTGCAGCAGCTCATGCTTACTGATTTCTCTTCCTCCATATATCAGAATTTAATTAGCATTTCAAATTCCATTAAATATAAGTAACTGTCATAGAAGGCGGGAAGATTCATTATTATCACTATGACATTGAACAGCAAGGAAACTAGAGCAGACATCTATTATCACCGGGGTAGTCTAAGTAATTATTGAAAGTCCCGTTTCTTCACTAGGTAGTGAACTGAGTTAATTTCATTCTTGTGTGATTTCAAGCAGAAAAGGATCATATAAAATTAAACCTGACTTGTTGTTCTGTATAATAAACAGAATAATAAGCTTTAATATTTTGCTCTGCCAAAGAAATCTTTTAGCAGAATATGACACAGATTATATAGAAAATTTACTTTCTATGCAGCCAAGTAAGGGTAGTGTGCATTAATGTGTATGTGTATAATATATATATATATATATATATATATATATATATATATCTATATATCTATATCTATATATATATAGATATATATATACATATACATTAATGCTGCATTACATTTAAAAGTATTATTGAGAAGAATTACTGCCAATTCATTATATGTGATGTACTTAACTGAAACTAGTGGAAAAAAATGCATTTCTTTCATAAAACTAAAACCATAACCAGTATACATAAAATTCCAGTGTGTCAAACTTTCACCAAGTTGCAACTTTTGTACTAATTTTCATGTTATTTCTAATTAGTATAAAAAAGAATGACATCTCAAAACAAAATAATTTAAGTTATATTGCAATGCTATCTTAAAGGTGGCAAATAAATAGGAGAAAATGTAGATGCTAATTAGCTAACAGCCCTATTAAATTGGTGCTACGTTTTAAAACGCAGCTCATAACTCAACATTTACGGGTTACGGCTATTGAATTAGCCCCATAATGTTGCTTGCAGCGGACTTGCGTGTTAACATGCAGGACGGACTGAAAATGGCCACATGCTGAGCAACGTTGAACTTCACGCACGTAAATCCTTTGATCCGACGAGCCTGTAACTGTTACTTGTTCAATTCAGCTAAATTGCAATGTGGTCAATCAGGAGCCAGCCCGTAACACGCAAATGGAGCGCAAAGTCCCACGAGTGCTCGAGAGCACACGCAAAGTCTGTAAAAGCCCTTACGTTAGCTGCGTGAGCAGCAGAAGAGACCCCCACTCTGGCCCCTAAAGCTCACCCCTTCTCCCCAGACTAAGCCCCATGCTGAAAAGGTCCCAATCGGGACCCCCGCAGCCTCCCAATAATAACCCTTGCTGCGTGGGTCCCGATCTGGAAGCCCACTGTGGTTTAAGTGTTAACCCCTGCTACTTGAAGTACCCCAGCAGCACCTAAAATTACCTCCAGATGCTGGGGGTCTCCATCGAGTATCCCCATATGAAGCCGTTCAGTGGGGGTCCCGATTGGGACTCCCACTGCATTAAAAAATGTCAAATTACCCACTGCGGGTCCTATACAGACCCTTATGGGACACTAAGTAACTCCATCAGTCCCATAAGGGTCTATACAGACCTTTATGGGACACTAAGTAACCCCATCAGTCCCATAAGGGTCTATACAGACCTTTATGGGACACTAATTAACCCCATTAGCACCATAAGGGTCTATACAGACCATTATGGGACACTAATTAACCCCAATATTAACACTAAAAGTGCTCATGACACAAAGTCAAAAATCTACCCTTCTAATCCCCCCTCTACACTATTTACCCCCCTTTGCCCTATTAACCCCTATAATACATACCTAACCACCTAATAATATCCCTATTACCCCACTAATTATATACAATTAAAAAAAAAATACTGGGAAAAAAACTACATTACCAAAAATAAAAAAACATACATTACATAGAATTAAAAAATTAACATTACATATAATAAAAAACATACCCTATATACTCGAGTATAAGCCAAACCGAGTATAAGCCGAGGCACCTATTTTACCACAAAATACTGGGTAAAATGAGTGAAGTGACTCGAGTATAAGCCGAGGATGGGAAATGTGCCTTCTGTGTCCCCCTCTCTCTCCCGTGTCTCTTCTCCCCTCTCCCTTCCCTGTGTCTTTTCCCCCTCTCCCTTCCCTGTGTCTTTCCCCCCCTCTCCCTTCCCTGTGTCTCTTCCCCCCTCTCCCTTCCCTGTGTCTTTCCCCCCTCTCCCTTCCCTGTGTCTTTCCCCCCCCTCTCCCTTCCCTGTGTCTCTTCCCCCCTCCTCATTTTCAACCTCCCTCCTCAACCCCACTCCTCATCCTCAACCTCCCTCCTCATCATCCCTCCTCATCCTCAACCTCCCTCCTCAACCCCCTCATCCTCAACCCCCTCCTCAACCTAAACCCCCCATCCTCAACCCCCCTCCTCATCCTCCCTCCTCAACCTCAACCTCCCTCCTCAACTTCCCTCCTCAACCTCCCTCCTCAACCCCCTCCTCATCCTCAACCTCCCTCCTCATCCTCAGCCCCCTCCTCATCCTCAGGCCCCTTCCTCATCCTCAGCCCCTCCTCATCCTCAACCCCCTCCTCATCCTCAACCCCCTCCTCAACCTCCCTCCTCAACCTCAACCTCTCCATCCTCAACCCCCTCCTCAACCTCCCTCCTCAACCTCCCTCCTTATCCTAAACGCCACCGCCTCATTCTAAACCCCCACTTCATACTACCCCTCTAAATAACTCACACCCTCTCCGCTCACTTCCCTGTTCCGGCCTCCGCTCCTCAACCCCCTCATCCTCAACCTCCTCCTGCTCAACCCCCTCCTCAACCCCCATCCTCATCCTCAACCCCCCATCCTCAATCCCCTCCTCAACCCCCTCCTCAACCTCAACCACCCTCCTCATCCTCAACACCCTCCTCAACTTTCCTCCTCAACCTCAACCCCCTTCCTCATCTTCAACCCCCTCCTCAACCTCCCACCTCATCATCAACCTCCCTCTTCATCCTCAGCCCCCATCCTCATCATAAACCCCCTCCTCATCCTCAACACCCTCCTCAACCTCCCTCCTCAACCTCAACCCCCCATCCTCAACCTCCCTCTTAAACCTCAACCCCCCCATCCTCAACCCCCTCCTCAACCTCAACCCCCCCATCCTCAACCCCCCTCCTCATCCTCCCTCCTCATCCTCAACCTCCCTCCTCAACCTCCCTCCTCAACCTCAACCTCCCTCCTCAACCTCCCTTCTCAACCTCCGTCCTCAACCCCCTCCTCATCCTCAGTCCCCCTCCGCATCCTCAACCCCCTCCTCAACCTCAACCCCCCATCCTCAACCCACTCCTCAACCTCCCTCCTCAACCACAACCCCCTCCTCAACCTCCCTCCTCAACCTCCCTCCTCATCCTCAACCCCCCCTCATTCTAAACCCCCCTACTCATACTACCCCTCTAAATACCCCCCCCCCCCCTCTCCCCTCACTTACCTGCTCCGGCCTCCGCTCCTTTCGGGTCTTGACGTGGCGCGCATGTGACGTCACGGCATTAGCATATACCGGGGGGTTAGGGAGACATGGGGGGTAGAGAGATATGGGGGTAGAGAGACACAGGGGGGTAGAGAGACACAAGGGGGGGTTAGAGAGACACAAGGGGGGTTAGAGAGACACTGGGGCGGGGGAGAGTGACTTGCGTATAAGCGAAGTGGGCCCTGTTTAGCCTTAAGAAAAGGGCTGAAAAACTCGGCTTATACTCGAGTATATACCGTAACTTACAGAAAATAGAAAAACCTACATCACAGTAAAATAAAAAAGCCTACAGTTAAATGGAAAAGCCTAAATTACTAAAAACAAAAAAACTATATTACAGTTAAATAAAAACATACATTACACACACTTAAAACCCTCTAATTACACCTAAAACAACCCCCCTTCCTAAACCTAGAATGGGGTAATTAAAACCACTTACCTTGCCCAAATGCTCCTCCAGCGACGATGGTCTTCTGTGCTTCGTCCCTTGGCAAGGGCCCTTCCTAAATATCCACAGGTCCAGCACACCTAGGAAAAAAAGAAACATTAAAATGAATAAATAAATAAACACAGCATCTAATTAAAAACATTGTAAATAGTACACTTACCTTTATGTGATGCCCCCGTACTCCTTGTAGTCTTGGCCGGCAGGGCCTCTTCAAAAAAATCTGCTGGTCTAAAAAAAATTTAAAAAATAACAGCGATCCTATCTGGAGGAGCTACGTGCCGCAAATGAGCATTCTCTTGCCTGCTCCTCTAAAAATTTGAAATGGCGCCTTCTGATTGGCTGATCATGGTGTCAATCATTTTTCATCTGCGGTCCCGATGGGGCCCACCCTGCAAAGTGTAATATGGGGACACTGCGGGCGTTAATAGAGGGGTTAATTTTAGGGGCTGAGGGTACTACCCCCGAGGCAGGAATTGAGTTTTTAACTGCCGCAGAGGCAAGTGCTGATGTCGGGAGCCTGCGGGTGATCCCGCAGGCTAGATTTGGCTTAATGGCAACATTGCTATGGGTTTGACTAATTAATCTTATCCTGACCGCACATCCAACGTGCAAGAGACTGGGTTAAGAATTACAAGCACTTAAGTCTTTAAGATCTAGACTTTGGACTTACAAGGCTGGAATTTAATAGGGCTGTAGATGGACTAAGATTGAATTAAAGATTGTATTGGATAACTTTATGTAGAATATATCCAGTCATTATCCTTTTTATTTGGAGAAGACATGATATATTTCAGACTTCTCTAAGATGTATTACTTTTGTGTATCTAGCACAGGATGTGTCTTGTACATAACTACAACTATAATTAAAATATAAGTAATGATTTGAACCATCTCTTTTCATGTTCAAAATATGGAATTTTTTCTCAAATTCTGAATAATAATTATAGTGTATTTAAAGCAAGAGATGTAAAACTATTTGTAGTAAAGCAGGAAGCTAATTGTGACTCCAAGAGAGTTGAGTAATGGCAGGAAAGAGAGATCTCAGTTATCTAAAACAGCATGAAAGTTGGGGAAGGGAATTCAATTTAGATAAAAAGAGCTTAGACCCTCATTTAAATCAGGTGCTCTAAGTTAGGGCATAGCCGTAAAAAGGCTGCAGGAGCTTATTCCAAAACTTCTACACTAATGTAAATATTTCACTCCCTGTTCTGTAGTTGTAACAGATAGATAGGGAGCAGCCAAACCAAGCTTTACTGATGAGACAAGGAGCCAATAGGAAATGTGAACTGCATAAATCTTTTAATGAGTGGGAAGTGCAGGACAACTGCCCTAACTGGCTACAGCAATGAAACATATACAGTATATATGTATATATATATATATATATATATATATATATATATATATATATATATATTTATATAGTATTTCTATTTTATTTATTAATATATTTTGATATTAAAAAGATGTGACAATTGTATTTATAGGTTCAATAAATAAAGATGTGTTTATTTTGTGTTAAAATCTTATATATTTATTGACAATGCATTAGAGTGTTTGTTCTTAAGCAACGTGGTTTTATAATGTGTATTAACCCCTTGAACACTGGGTTGGTTATTACCCTGGATTTTATATCATAAAGCAGGTTTAATACCAACATATCATATTTTTTTAATTACACATATGTTGATATCGAAATGTAAAGTGTCAAATAATGTTTGTAGTGCTTTTTGTGCTATACTGTCACTTTAAAACTGAGTGATACATAAAATCTTATTAGCATCGGGTTTGGGTGTCAAAGTGTCAGTGAAAAAATCAATGGAGATGTATGCCTTGCTTTTCGGCTGTGTCATGAAGTTCACTCGGAGCACTGACCCGGAGCAGTTTGCTGGAAACGTTTTAGGGAAGGGAGATTAACATAGCTAGGTAGGATATCGGTGCTGCTACAGGACTCATAGTTGATTTTTCAGGGATTATCATGGGGCCCTTAATTTGGAGAACAAAGGCATATTGGTGATGGAACCTGTACAATCCATCTTGAGCATGTGGTTTCCACCAGAGATTTTTCACTGTGCAAAAACATCTTCTTGAAGATAGTGGGCATTTTATGCAATGTGACAGTTGTAGATAAGTGTATTGGAATCAGCTTAAGGATGTATGATCGGTCACATTGAGAGCTATTTGTTGTTATGCTGTGTTCCATGCAACCCTTACTATGTTCTCTAGAGTGGGGGATCATGTCTCTCTTCAACAATACAGAGTTCACTCTCAATACAGAGTTTATCTCTGCACAACTAACAAAATACTCACTTGCCCTCCAAAATATATATAATTATCCATATCTCTATTGTCAGTTTATCCACATGTATTTCACTCCCACAGAGCACATTTTTGCTAGGTGCAAAACTCAAACCTGAAAACAACCAGGAACCCCTTTAAATACATGAGGGTCATATATGAGGCTTTCCAAGTGAAATGGGTTGTGAAATGTTAGTAAATTTAGAGGCAGCATGCAGTGTCAGAACCAGTAAGTGGCGAGACACAAAAAAATTTTTGGGTCCCCCAGTGGGTGGGGCACAACATTTTTTTCTTCAGCCCCCACACACACGCCTGGGCACCTCTCTGGTGCCAACTCATTAATGTTATCATTATTTCCTTTAAATGCCCCTCCTGGTCACAGAAGAGTCGGAAGATGCACAGGCAGGGTAGCAACAGAAGTGCAGGAGTTTGGCCAGGGGCATGGGGCAGGAGGGACAGGGGTGTGCCAGAGCAGAGCCCTGGTTCATTGCACCAGATCCACTAGAGAAAATATCAACCCTGGCAGCATGGATAGTGGATTTATAAATAAAGATGTTAAAAATATCCAGCAAGAGTAAAAGCAAGTTACAGCACTGAAACTATTAAAAACACAATTTTTAATAAAAGTATATGTAATTGTAAGTTTTTAATATGACTAAAAACGTACACACGAAAAATAGAAATGCTTTTTTTATACAGTATATCTTGAAACTGCATAGCCATGTTTTATTGATTCATAATGTGGTTGAACAATAACATATTATGAATCATTCATGGTACATTGTTCAGAAAACAAAAAAAGGTTTGCTACAGGAGAGAACAACTTTTTTTAAGAAATGTACTATGAAGCATCTACAAGCATTTTCATTCTTCCCCAGAAAGGTACATTGTCTTCCATTCCCACGAGAGCATACAACGAGAAATTGACAGGAAAAAATATGTACTGAGTAAAATATAGATGCTATTATTTATTATTGCTATCAGCAGGTAATTCACTCGTTTGGAACAATATATCAGGACTTTATTATTAGGCTGCCATCGAAAAAATATTAGAAGCAAAAACATATGCTGTAACAGCCACAAATATTGTTATATAGACTATGTTTTAACGGTAAAATAATATCTAAAATTCCAACCTATTATATGTAACAAAACTCATCAAGATATATATATATATATATATATATATATATATATATTTGGTTGTTCAGTCGTTCAGTCTTGTCCGACTCCCTGTGACCCTAGGACCGCAGCACGCAAGGTACATCTGTCAGTCACCATCTCTCTGAGCTTGGTTAAGTTCATGTTCATCGCTTCAATTATGTCATCTATCTCTGCCTCGGTCGTCCCCTTTTTCAAGTGCCTTCAATCTTTCCCAGTATTAGAGTATTTTCTAGGGAATCCTGTCTTCTCATGATATGGCCAAAATATTTGAGCTTCAGCCTTATGATCATAGCTTCCAGTGAAAAGTTTGTCTCGATTTCCTGAACTACTGATTTATTGGATCTTCTTAATTCTAAGAAAAATAGACCCGTGTATATCTTAACGATGGAATGCAGAACACAAGAATAAAAAGGGTAACAAGAACCCAAATGAATGTATGATATATATGAATATATAAAAAATAAAAATAAAAAATACCAATCTAGGATAAAAATCAGATATAGTGGAAAAACTACAGCCGTATACAAATGATACTTATTGTAGACAATTGGATAAAGACATTAAAATCAGAATCAACAGATTGGAGCACAAGGTGTCCAAAAGGAAGATAGATAGATTTAAGAGAGATAAGCATGATTATACTAATAAAATTGAAGGAGAACGTGTGAGTAGACCTCGTAAACATTGGAGAATGAGAGACTCATGGAAAAAGTCTGGTGGATTAGAACAACAACATATTGAATTAAAACGAAATGAAGACTGGCGATTACGCACTACTTCTAGAATCATGGTAGACACATTCAAGGATCCCTATCCAAAACGTGAAGGTAGAATGCAGGATAAGAGATGTATACAAGAGGACGCAAAGTGGGTTCGCCTAGATATCACATGAAACAGAGATATATTGCTAGGAAAGAATCAAAAAGAGCCTATTAAAGAAGATCAGATGTTTCAACATGTGAAGTTCACTGATTAGGAAACTATTCATTCTAAAAACGTATGTGTGAAGAGAGGACCATACAAGAGGAAGGACAGCTATCTACAAGTGTTGATACTTTTTTAGAGAATGGCAGAAGGTCACAAGTGACAGACTCATTAGTATCCTCCAATCGGAGATAACGGTCCCCCCTCTCTCAGAGAAGAAAAAGGAGCCCAGAAAGAGGAGAACGAGAGATGCAGGGGCGGGAGAAGAGTACAGCGTAAAAAGGAGACAATTAAATGCATACCACCAGTCAAAATATTTAACTTCTCAAAGACAATTCTTACTTCTTAGGAAATAAATGTATTGGAAAAGGGACTCACACATTTATTAGGAAAGTCACCCTTCATAGACACTATAGTAAGCTTAATAAAGAGAAAAGTTGGAGATCCCTGTCCGATCCCCCAAATACTATAGGAATATTGGGGGTAGATGACATGGAAGCTCTCTTTGCACTAAAAGAACTCGATGAAGACGATTGCAGTATTAGCTCATCCCTTATTATAGATTTAGTACAAAATTGTGGAATGAGTCTGGTAGAAGAGGGGGAAATGATACTGTCAGACATACTGGTTATAAACCAAAGTCTATATTTCACCCCACTAATTCAAAGGGAACTTTTATTCCAGTCTTTGAACAACTATTGCTAACCGATGCAGAAAGAATCTGTTCTAAGAAGCATATAAAGTAGTGATCCAATCTAAATGGGAGAAAAAAAGGGCCCGAAAAGATCTTAGAGAAGATAATACTATCATTATCCGCCAAGCGGAGGAGGTATTGTGGTGCAAGACCTATTATATCGTGGATTGGGTGTATGACAGAGCATCTATCTGAGTATATAGATCATCACCTACAACCTTTAGTGACCTCCTCTAGATCATATATTATAGACACCCCCATTTATTAAATATGTTATTAAAACAAGAGTGGAATTAAAATTTCTGGTGGGTGACTCTAGATGAATGTGCATTATATTTGTCAATTCAGCAATAGTTGGGGGCCATCAAAGAATGGATGAGTTTGATAACATGGACACATCGCAAAGAGAATTTAATACAAAGGCAGTTTGTTAATTTTAAAGAAAAAACTACTTCATATTTGAAGGTAAGTATTATATACAAACAAGGGACACAGCTATGGGCACCAAGTGTGCTCCTAGCTTTGCTAACATTTACATGTGTTATTGGGAAGAACAATATATTTGGAACAATAATCCTTTTGAGATTATCATCATATGTGGGTTTTGTTTTATCGACGATATAGACTTGATTTGAAATTGATTTGGAATGGAGATGATTGAACAATTTTGTGCAATATATCAATGATAACATGTATAATCTAAAGTTCACTATGAGTACCAACAAACAGGAAATACCATTTTTGGATGCTATCTTAGTTGGGGAAGCTGCAGGGATTTATTCAAGACTCTTCACAAAACCTACAGATACTAGTTGCTTGCTGAAAGTGGACACCAAGAAAAGAAATACCTATTGAGAGTGGTGAAGAGTGAACTTTAACTCTAAAACAAACCAATCTCCTAGAGAGAAAAAAAGAGGATAAAGAGAAGAATAGAAAATAAATGTATGGTGGAGGTAAGATCAGATTCCTTACCAAGTTCAATGCGGCATCTAAGGATTTAGAAAAAAACATAAAGAAATACTGGCCTATTTTACAGAGCAATGAATATTTATGAGATACACTCCCTGATAGCCCAACTATTACATATAAACGTAACACAAACTTAAGAAATCTTTTAGCACCTAGTGAGTTAAAAAAGAAGTCAAAGAAATCTAATCCATGCAGACATTGGCTATTGACTTGTAAAGTTAAGGGATGTAATACTTGCAATTTTCTTCAAAAAAGGGAAAGAAAGAAGATTGTTTCAACAAGCAAGAAAAAGTTATTCAACATTAAATTTCTCACTAATTGTAGATCATATTTTGTCATCTATGTGATAACATGTAAGTGTCATAAGCAGTATGTGGGAAGAACTAACAGGGCCTTCAAGACTCGGTTTTGTGAGCACCTATATAATGTAAAAAGAGTATATTTGAATAATGGTTTCTCTAAGCATATCATTGAAGAGCATAATAATAATACAGATGGAATAAATATCCAGGCTGTACTAGAGAGTGATCCCTATTATCAAGATTTTTTGTTTATTTATTTATATTCATATTGATGTTTGTTTTTATCTTTATAGATTCTTTATACATTTATCAATATTATCATTATCATGATATATATATTTATTTTTTATTTTTTAGTGAGTCACGTAGACCTGTTTTATATGGATGTCACCATATACAATAGTTGTATTTATCTAATATCATATACTTCTGTTATTCATTTTGTGCTACCTATCTGCTATTATATGCTTCTTTTTTTAGACCCCTATCACCAACAGGACATCATTTAACTCCTTACTAAATATACATACACATTGGCATATACCATGTGGGAATAAAAGTAGAAGGAGTAAATCAGATTCAATGTGGCTTAACATTGATTTAAAGATCAAGATACGGAGTAAAAAACAGGCATTTACATTATACAAACAATAGGGGACAGAGAATGCTTTACACCAGGAAGGAAGCTATGGGAATATTACAATGTGACACAGGCCATCTGATAATTAGTGACCAGGAAAACACAGATGCGCCAAATCGTTTTTTTTCTTCTGTAGTCAAAAATAAAAAATAGTTGTTAATTGGATACTGTAAATCTGAAAACTACACCGCTTAAAGTATATAAAATATAAAAGTGCTTTCAATAATGAAACATGTATAAGGCAACTCTTTTTTTTGTTCTATTATCTGAGCCAGAGACTACTGAGAGTGAAGCTGGATATACACTGGCCCATGTCTTTATGCACTTGGGTATCTTGGAGCTTGACAGCAAGTATATTTTTCTTTTGCTATATGTTTATTCCAGCTCTGTACTTGTATTTTTGTACATACTTTTGTATGTAGTGTATTACAGCCCTTTCCATTACCATTATTTTTCACTTTCAGTTCTATTTAAGTCTCTTTTGGCTTAAGATTTCTTTTGTTTTTAGTATACGCATATGAGTGATTTTATTGTTCTTTGTTTCAATCCTGTGATTATCAGTATATTCTGTAGTAGCAGGAAAATTAGTATATTCTGATTTTTGAGGATTGTTTATACCAAGTATGGAGTGATATACATGTGATTCTACACTTTATTACTAAGCATTATACATGTTTCATTATTGAAATAACTCATATTTTATATACTTTAAGCGGCGTAGTTTTATCCAATTAAAGACTATGTTTTATTTTTGAGTAACAAGTGGTGTTAAGCACCAAGGATACTATCTATATTGATCATGTTTATTGTTTTTGCTTCGTCTGTATACACAAGGGAGGTATCAGTTGTTGGGACACCGCAACATAAGGGGGCTACACTACCTTCGTCGAATAATTGTTAAAAACAGGAAGAAATACAAAAGAAAAAAATAAATGTTAATAAAACCCCAGGTCCTGATGAAATACATCCAAGGGTACTGAGCGAACTGGGTTCTGCAATAGCTAAACCATTATATTTTATTTTTTTAAATTCACTCAACACTGGGTCGCTACCAGATGGCTGGCAAAAAGCAGAGGTGATACCTATATTTAAGAAGGGAGCAAGGGCAAATTAGGGGAATTATAGACCAGTAAGCCTCACTTCTGTAGTGCGAAAGCTTTTAGAAAGGTTAATAAAGGATAATATACAAGAATATGTCTATCTGAACAGGATTCTAAGGAGGAGTCAACATGGATTTATGAGGGATAGGTCATGTCAAACAAATTAAATTAGTTTCTATGAGGAGGTAAGTAGGAACCTGGATCAAGGCAAATCAGTGGATGTAGTCTTTTTGGATTTTGCAACGGCTTTTGATTCAGTGCCACATGGAAGACTATTGTGCAAACTAAGGGATACAGGAATTGCAGTAAATATCTGCTCATAGATTGAGAGCTGACTAAAATTCAGGAAACAAAGGGTTGTGGTAAATGGAACATACTCCCATTGGACTAATGTGCTAAGTGTGGTTCCTCAGAGTTCAGTATTAGGTCCTCTCCTTTTTAACATATTTATTAATGACTTAGAAGTAGGATTGGAAAGTAGTGTCTCCATTTTTGCTGATGACACTAAGTTGTGCAAGGTAATTCTATCAGATAATTATGTACTTTCCCTCCAAAGGGATTTACATAAAATAGAGGAATGGGCATCTAAATGGCAGATGATATTTAATATGAATAATTTATGCATCTGGGAAGGAAAAATAGCCATGCAATTTATAATCTTAATGGAGCAAATATAGGGGTATCAGATATTGAAAGGAATTTGGGAGTACGTGTGGACAACCACCTAGGTAACTGTGCTCAATGACAGGCAGCAGCTGCAAAGGCAAATAAAATATTAGCGTGTATTAAGAAGGGTATAGAAGGAAATATAATTCTTCCACTATACAATTCCCTAGTAGGCCCTCATTTGGAAAATGGAGTACAATGTTGGGCAACAGTTCATAAAAATAACAATTTAGAGTTGGAAAAGGTACAGAGAAGGGCTGCAAAACTAAAAAGGGGAATGGAGGAGCTAAGTTATGAAGAAAGACTAGCCTCTAGAAAAAAGTTGTCTAAGAGGAGATATGATTACCTTATATAAATACATCCAGGGTCAGTATAAAGATTTGTAAAGTGAGTTTTTTGTGCCAAGAGATTTCCAAATGACGCAAGGACATCCTTTGTGGTTAGAAGTAAAAATATTCCACCTTAATGAAAGAAAAGGGTTCTTCACAGTAAGGGTGGTTAATCTGTGGAATTCTCTATTGAAGGAGGTTGTGACAGCAGATTCGATAGATAACTTTAAAAGGGGACTGGATTTATTTCTAATTAAAAAGGGCATTCAGGGTTATCCTGGATAATTGGAGAGAGTATTGATCCAGGGAGGAATCTGATCGCCATTATCTGGGGTCAGGAAGGAATTAATTTTTTTTTTTTAGACGATTGGCTAAATTTCACTTGGGTTTTTTCTGTTTGCCTTCCTCTGGATCCAATTAATTAACAACTAATCTGCATATTGCAGATCAGAGGAGATCTTAAAAGGTTGAACTTGATTGACTGAAAGTCTATTTTCAACCTCAATTACTATGTAACAGTATTATATTTGTGAAAATTTAGAATGCAAATAATGTATCTATGTATGTAAATTATTATGTGCCTACTTTTTATATTGCTTTATTTGTATATGGATTATGCCGCTACATTGTATATATGGAGATACACTCTGGAGGTACTCACCATCCTTATCTCTTTTTATTTATAATATGGCTAGTATAGTGTAGCACTCTAATGATCCAAAGTGTATACTTGTAGCATGGATAGTGAAGTAGCGTTGCTTAGCTACTAGGACGCAATAACCAAACCAGATATCCGGGTTTGGAGAGAGGAAATTAGGTTATCCGAGGACACACTTGTGTTTGGCGCCAATAGTACTACGCCACCAGAGAAGTTGGTGAGTAACTCTCAGTGGATTATATATCTTTCATGAGTGTGAATGGAATATTATGCTTATAACCATTGAGAAAGACCGGTATACGGTAGAAACGCTTCTGTTTTTAATCCTATATTGGTATTTTTTATTTTTATTTTTTATATATTCATATATATCATTCATTCATTGGGGTTCTTGTTACCCCTTTTTATTCTTGTGTTCTGCAATACAGGGTTAAGATATACACAGGTTTATTTTTCTACTGGCTGATACCTTTGTCCACCAGTTGAGGTGAGTCTATTACGGTGGGGCCAGTGACCCCTACAGGTATTACCTCCCCCGTTAGAGTGTGACTGTGCATAAGTACTATCAGAACTACAGTAATTTACCCCGTAGTGGACAGTTTCCTCCTCCTTTTCTTTTTTGTCTGTATCAAGTTGGGTATTTGGACTCTACAATTACAAATACACCCATCTTGGACACAATTACCATTCCTGTGAAGGTTCTTTGCTGTGATATGGATATATATAAGATCCTTTTGAATGTGAGTGCATTGGAGATCTTTGTTTTGTTTGAATATATTATTATTTTACATACTACACCATCAAGTGCTTCTGCGCTTCTTTACCCCATACCCCTTCTTGTTTTGTCCAGACTTGCCATGGCTTTCCTCCCCAGAAGCAAAAGTCTTTTAATTCCATGGCTACAGACACCATCTGAAGAGATCTTGGATCCAAGGAAAATAAAATGTGTCACTACCTCCACTTCTTCCCCATCTATTTTCCAGGAACTGATATTGCATTTTGTCTTTTTAATGTTGAGCAGCAGGCCAGCTTTTGCACTTTCTTCTTTTACCTGCATTAATAGGTCCTTTAGTTCCTCACTTTCAGCCATCAGAGTAGTATCATCGGCGTATCTGAGATTGTTGATGTTTCCTCCAGCAATGCTGATTACGACTTTGGATTCATCCAGTCCAGCCTCGCGCATGATGTACTCTGCGTATAAGTTGAATAAATACGGTGACAATATACAACCTTGTCACACACCTTTTCCTATCTTGAACCATTCTGTTGTCTCATGTTCGGTTCTGACTGTGGTTTCTTGGTCCAGATTAAAATTCCTCAGGAGGTGGATGATCTGGTACTCCCATCTCTTTAACAACTTGCCACATTTTGTTGTGATCCACACAGTCAAATGCTTTAGAATAGTCTACCAAGCAGAAGTAAATGTGTTTCTGGAACTCTCTTGTTTTCTCTATTATCCAGCAGACATTGTCAATTTCATCTCTTGTGCCTCTTCGTCTGTGCAAACCAGGTTGCACATCTGGTAGTTCCTGGTCCATATATTGTTGGAGCCTTACTTGTAGGATCTTAAGCATTATCTTGCTGGCATGTGAAATGAGTGTAATTGTTTGATAATTTAAGCACTCTGTGGCACTGTCTTTTTTTGGGATTGGGATGTAGACTGACCTTTTCCAGTCTATTGGCCACTGTTGAGTTTTCCAAATTTGTTGGTATCAGGCAAGCAGCACTTTCACAGCATCTTCCTGTAAAATGTTGAATAGTTAAATTGGTATTCCATCAACTCCTGCAGCCTTGTTATTAGCAAGGCATCCTAGGACCCATCTAACTTCGCTCCCGAAGATGTCTGGCTACAGCTCATTGGACAAACTATTGAGGTCATCACTGCTGTAAAGATCTTTCCTGTATAGATCTTCAGTGTAGTCCTGCCATCTCTTTTTATCTGATCTGCTTCTGTCTCTACCATTTTGCACTTTTATCACGCCCACTTTGGCATGAAAGGTTCCTTTGAGATCCCCAATTTTCTTGAAGAGACCTCTTGACTTTCCTATTCAGTTATCGTCTTCTATCTCTTTACATCGCTCACTGGTGAAAGTCTCCTTGTCTCTTTGTGCTATTCTCTTGAATTCTGCATTCAGTTGCACAAATCTTTAATTATCACCACCACTTTTCAATTTCCTTCTTTCCTGGGCTACTTCTACATCCTCATTAGATAGCCAGTTTGCCTTCTTACTTTTCTTTATTTTGGGGATATTCTTTGTTGCTGTTTTCTGGATAATGTTTCAAACTTCGGTCCAGAGTTTTTCAGGCATTCTGTTTTCTATGTCTAGTCCCTTAAATCTATTCTTTACTTCCACTGTATTTTTACAAGGGATATTATTTATTTTGTATCTACTTGGTCTGATTTTCTTCAGTTTAATTCTGAAGCTTGTGGTCTGAGCCGTAGTCAGGTCCAGGTCTTGTTTTTGCTGACTGTATAAAGCTCCTCCATCTTAAAATATATAGTCAATCTGATTTCTATGTTGTCCATCTGGTGATGTCCATGTATAGAGTCTGCTCGGAAGCTGTTGGAAGAGGGTGTTTGCTATGACCAGAGAATTATCTTGACAGAATTGTACCACCTCTAACCTGCTTCATTATCTACTCTAAGGCTAAACTTGACAGTTATTCCAGGTATCTTTTGGTTCCCTACTTTGGCATTCCAATCTCCTAGGATGACAGTCACATCTTTTCCTGGTGTTATATCTATGACGTGTTGAAGATCTTCAGACAACTTCAGCCTTTTCAGCATCCACGGTTGGAGCATAGACTTGGATCACCGTGATGGTAAATTACTTGCCTTGAATTTGAATTGAAATCATTCTGTTATTTATTGGGTTGTAACCAAGCACTGCTTTAGCCACCCTTTGATTGACTATGAGGGCTACTCCATTTCTTCTGCTGGATTCTTGACCACAGTAGAATATTTGATGGTTGTCTGAAGTGAAATGTCCCATTCCAGTCGATTTAAGTTCACTAATTCCCAGGATACTGATGTTTAGCCTTGTCATCTCATGTTTGACCATGCCAAGTTTACCTTGGTTCATAGTTTTAACATTCCAGGTACCTATGCTGTATTGTTCTTTGCAGCATCAGACTTTCCTTTCCCCTCCAGACACAAACGCAGCTGAATGTCCTTTCAGCTTTGGCCCAACCACTCCATTACATCTGGTGCTACTTGTACTTGTCCTCTGCACTTCCTCAGTAATTTGGTAGGCCCCTTCTGACCTGAGGGGCTGATCTTCCAGTGCCATATCGTTATGTCTCTAGTTGTGCTTGTCCATAGAGTTTTGTTAGCAAAGATGCTGGAGTTGGTTGCCAGTTCCTTCTCCAGTAGACCACAATTTGTCTGAACTCTCTGCCATGACCTGCCCATCTTGGGTGACCTTTCATGGTATAGCTCACAGCTTCAGAAGGGGTATATACTGTATTATATATATATATATATATATATATATATATACACATATATATATATATATATATATATATATATATATATATATATATACAATGGGGGCAAAAGGTATTTGATCTCCTGCTGATTTTGAACAGTCTATAATTTTAATGGTAGGTGGATTTTAATAGTGAGAGACAGAATAACAAAGAAAAAAACAAGAAAAACGCATGTCAAAAAAAGTCATAAATTGATTTGCAGGTCAGTGAGGGAAATAAGTATTTGATCACCTATCAATCAGCAAGATTTCTGGCTCCTGGGTGTCTTTTATACAGGTAACAAGCTGAGATTAGGAGCACTCTCTTAAAGGGAGTGCTCCTAATCTCAGCTTGTTACCTGTATAAAAGACACCTATCCACAAAAGCAATCAATAACTCAGATTCCAAACTCTCCACCATGGCCAAGACCAAAGAGCTGTCCAAGGATGTCAGGGACAAGATTGTAGACCTACACAAGGCTGTAATGGGCTACAAGACAATCGCCAAGCAGCTTGGTGAGAAGGTGACAACAGTTTTTGTGATTATTCACAAATGGAAGAAACACAGAATAACTGGCAGTCTCCCTTGGTCTGATGCTGCATGCAAGATCTCGACTCATGGAGTTTCAATGATCATGAGAACAGTGAGGAATCAGCCCAGAACTACACAGGAGGATCTTGTTAATGATCTTGTTAATGATCTTGAGGCAGCTGGGACCATATTAACCAAGAAAACAATTGGTAACACACTATGCTGTGAAGGACTGAAATCCTGCAGCACCAGCAAGGTCCCCCTGCTCAAGAAAGCACATGTACAGGCCCGTCTGAAGTCTGCCAATGAACATCTGAATAATTCAGAGGAGAACTGGGTGAAAGTGTTGTGGTCAGATAGGACCAAAATTGAGCTCTTTGGCATTAACTCAACTCGCCATGTTTGGAGGAATAGGAATGCTGCCTATAACCCCAAGAATACCATCCCCACCATCCAGCATAAAGGTGGACCGCATCAAAGGGACGAAAAACAGAGCCATGTACTGTCAAATCTTGGGTGAGAACCTCCCTCAGCCAAAGCATTGAAAGTGGGTCGTGGATGGGTATTACAGGATTACAATGACCCAAAAAACACAGCCAAGGCAACAAAGGAATGGCTCAAGAAGAAGCACATCAAGGTCCAGGAGTGGCCTAGCCAGTCTCCGGTCCTTAATCCCATAGAAAATCTGTGGAGGGAGCTGAAGGGTCGAGTTGCCAAACATCAGCCTTGAAACCTTAATGACCCTCGAAACCCTATATATTTATACACATTTATAAATATACCACATATATACTTATACATAGACTATTTCTACTTAGCACCCAATCCTTGTCAGCAGCCATCCTATCTCAGCATCCATCCCGACACAGGCTTTTGCTCTCGCCTGTCACTTTGCAGCCCTTGCTCTCTCTCTTACCTTCTTCTCTGATATAAATTCCCAGGAGGCTGAACTGGTCCACACTGTTCCATTTTTGAGCTTCAGTAGAAATGCTCTTTTTTAAACAGGCACACAATAATTTTTGGTCGGTGGGGTGTGGCCAAGGTTGGGCTGGGTTGGGGGCCTACACTACAGAAAATAAATTAAATGCCAAAAACAAACTACACACCCAGAGGAGGGCCATGCTGGATTGCACCACCTACACCACTGGTAGCTCCACACCGCTCATAATCCTATGAGTCTGTCTTGCAATTGTGTATTTTCCATATGTCTTTTGTTTTTACAGTATAAAAAATATATAAACTACACCAAAGCATTTAGATATTTTCCATATTGATTACGTTGGACAACTGAAAAGGAGATGTCAAAAACTGCAACATTTTTTGTCACACTTTAGATTTAGTATTTGTTTTCATAGTATTTATTTTTGGAGTTATTTATGTGTAATTATCATGACTATGATAAGAAATTGACAGAGCCCACTGTAGCCACTGTGCTGTCAGTGGGAGCAACATGATTTATACTAAGCTTTAATTTTTTTGCAATAAGATACCTTTGCTCTTCATTCATCTTAATATTTAAACAAGCTAGTTTATAGCTTATACTTGTATTACAGTAATGTAAGTTTATTAGGCATTGCTAAAACTCTTAGGGCCTCATTCTATTATCGGCCGTAGGAGATGCGGGGCCGCAAGGACCGGCCGCAGGCTATTTGCCTATTCTATTCCCTTCCGGCTCGGGGCTCCAGCAGGCTTGCGGCCGGCGCCTTGTTATCTCTTGCGGCCGCACGCGCCGGAGGAAAGCCTTTGATCTTAAACGGCCGCAAGAGTTTCAGCCGCAAGAAAATCCCGGTTGCTATTCTATTGCTCCGGGAACCCTCTCGGCAAGGCTAAAACCGAGCCGCAGCTTACTTGCAGCAAAAAGGTCCCGCAAGCACACAATTAAGCTCATAACATAGCCATCCTGCACCCTGAGGAGACGATAAAGTGATTGTAGGTGTTAGCATTCATAGCACAACATTCCCCTACACTCAAATCCGTAAATAATTTTTATTTTAATTCATGTCAAATATCCGTGGACAAAGTCCCGAGGGCTTGGAGCACCTCAGACCCGCCCACGCTGCGGCCGGAAAATAAACAGTTAATGAAATATCGGATTTGGGCTGATGTGCAAGCTTGAGAGGGGGTTACTATTAATCCTCATGTCCCCCATTATGATCCCTAGCATTTACAGAGCATTTACAGAGCTTTACAGTGCCATCTTGAATTTATTTTTGCTTTTAAAGTTTTCAGACCTTGCGGCCGGTTGCAAGATATGCGGCCGGCCGTAAGGGGGATATCCTTGCGGCGCCGTCTATTTGAATTGCAAGGTAAAGGGAGCCCCGCAAGGAATCGCAGCTTTGAGGCCCTTACATGGCAATTGTTTGCCAGATTAGCAGTGAGAATCATATGTATGCTAGATTTATTAGCTTAAACACCAGTAAATTGCACAAATTTATACTTTGTAATCTGACAGAACCACTAAATTAAAGAGTCAACCTCATCCTTGTAGCAATTTAGGTATCTCAGCAACTTGACCTCCCTTTCCTTTCCTCAGCCAATCAATATCAGTGTCATTCAATCATCTACTGTATACAGGCACCAAGCTTTAGTGGCATGTTGGGTAAAACTTTGGTAGATCATGTTTTCTACAGCGAAACACATGTCTCTCATATATCACATTCATTACATATTTGAAATAGGCATTTGATACACTTAAAATTGAAAACAACTTTTCTCTGCTCCTCTCCGCAATCGATTCAGATTGTGTTTATAAAAATAGCTGCATTTATTGTCCATTAATCTTCTCAGTATGGTTGTTTGCATTTCTGCAGATTTTCAAACCAGGGAATAAATCTTAGAATTCTGTTGCAATCCCTACACATTTTGATTTCCTTAAGAGGAGGAATGCAATTAATAATAGCCATAATGTCTGCCCTGTAACCAACCTCTGTGCTCCCAATTAGCAGTATTGTAAATTATACAAAATCAGGGCATTGCAGCAACTCCGTGATCACATATTGCTCTACAAGTAATGTCTCCTGTACATGAGGCACTAATCTGTATCTTGTCTCTTCTGACACCATATATATAGCAATAAAGACACTGCAAGATGTTAATGTGTAGAAGAACCATGTTGAGAACTAGATCAACTACAACAAGGTCAAATTTAAAAAAAAAAATCCAGGCATCGCCTGCTTAATGCTACTACTTTTAGCACTGATTCACTATAACTCTGTTTTCTCTGCAATTCCTTGCTTTGCACTAAACCCCACAATAGCGCTTTTTTTTTGCCTGCTGATCCTCACTGATAACAGAGAGAGAGAGAGAGTAAAGTGACATTCTGGACAGAGAAAGTGACCCCCAATTCCTATGGCCAACATCCAGAGACAAGGTACGCCCTGCAGGAGATAGAGAAGCGGTTGTCCATCTGGATTGACAACGAACTTGAGCATAACATGTCTCTCAGCAAGGCCGTCATAATGGAGAAGGGTAGAAGCATATACAGCCATATCTAGAGCCAAACACCAGATGTGATGGAAAACTTCTCAGCCAGAGGAGGCTGGTTCAACGGCTACAAAAAAAGAGAAAGAACCTCTACAACATAAAGATCATGGAAGAAGCAGTGAGCGCTGACACTGAAGATGCTGTGGTCTTGCTATCCAATTTGAAGAACATCATAGAAAGAGGCAAATACCCTCCTGAACTGCCAGTGGGTGGTCAAAGTGGATGAGTCTGGCCTCTTCTGGAAGGGAATGCTAAGCTGAACGTTCATATCACAGAAGCAGAAGAGAGTACCGGGGTAGAAAGTAGCGAAAAACCGGCAAACCCTTCTTCTGGGTGGGAACACCAGCAGTGACTTCAAGATCAGCAATTGTGGGTCTACCACTCAAAAAAACTTAGAGCAATCCAAAAAATCCAAAATACACTTTGCCAGTCATGTGGGAATTCAACAGAAGAGCCTGGATCACTATGGATACCTTTAAGAACAGGTTCAGCGAACATCAGTCTATCCTTATAGCATTATGGCAGGTGCAAAGGACTTGAGTCCAAATTGCTCCTGTTGATGGACAATGCTCCAAGCCACCCTACCAAGTCAGCTGAGCTCTGTTGGAAGTAGTGTTCCTGCCACCCTACACTACTTCTCTCATCCACCTTACGGATCAGGGGATCATTGTAACCTTCGAGGACTACTATCTTCGCTGCACATTCCGCCAGCACATTAAACAACAGACAGCAAGGTACAAAGGGTGATGGATTTCTGGAAGAAGTACCCCATCATGCCGGCCATAACTAACATTGATTTGTCCTGGAAGGAGTTGACACAGAAATGTCTAAAAGCTGTGTGGAGGAAGATATGGCCAGAGATGTGTACAGATGTGCAACCAGAATAGCCCATCATAGCGGAGATAGTGGACATTGTGAATATGGCTGGACTGGAAGAAGCAGACGCCCAATACATGGAGCACTTGGTACATGTTTCATATAAATGCCTGACCAACAAGGACCTCCAAACAACTGACAGAACACAGCATTGAGGAAGTTCAGGACAGCAGTGACCGAGCCAGACTGTGTGTTCCATACATGATCTTATGGATGATTTAATGGCAAATAATCTGCACGCTGGGAGGAGCAGAAATGTGGGAAGCTGTGTTATTGGAGCAATGTCTTACTACCAGAATCTGCTAGATGGGTGCAGGAAGCAGAGACAAATGGACCAGTATGTCACAAAAAAAGCCAGTTAAAAGGCAGTTTCTTTCAAAAAAATTAAAAAAAGGTTATTTTCTCTTGTTGTTTTGTTTGCATTTCTTAAAAGTTTATACAAAGTTAAAAAGTTTGAAAATTCTATCCCTATCTTTCCTATGTTAAAATGACCCAGTTTAGCTCTGTTTCACTTAAATCTCCTATTACCTGGAACCTGGAATCTACAGTGCTAAACAGGGTATTTCTGTAGCATATAAAAGATAATGTAGCATAATATCCATTAACAAGGTAACAAAGCATTTCATAATAACTCATAATAACAATGGCTATTTCAAGTTGCTGGTGCAGTGAGACGTAATATTTGCCCCTATTCATTGCTCCACTTATGATATAAGCCTTAACATGCACAACACATCTATCATCCTCCTGTACCACATTTTTTACATTGTAAATTGCAAGTTCTCAATCTTGCAAAGTGCTTTAGGGAAAGCACTATGTATGTTTGATTTTAAGCTCTGACAGGATCCTCCATTCTTTTACAATGTGTTATTTTTGCCATTTACTTAGACCTATGTAGCTCAATGGAATAGGTTGGAGTCTGACAAATAAAGGATAATAAAATGTATAGAAATGTCTATATGCAGTGTTATTCCTATCTACTGTATGCATATACCCATACCTTACAACTGTCCATCTTTTGGAGGGATAGGAGCTCTTTTCGGGGGAATTCCCTCTGTCTATAGTTTAAAAAAAATTACCCTCTAAAACCATTTGATGAATTAAATAGGAAAAATAACTACTTCAATAAACTGTACTAAACATGTGCATATAATGTGGTAGTGACAGATATAGCAACTGGTACCTAGAATGTGTAGTTTTATAGATAGTAAAACAGTAATTATAATCGAAGTGCTTATATTAATTATATGGGAGATTGGAACTGTATCTAATTTGGAATTGCGATTACTATGACTGCATTTAGTGTGGTTTGGATTTTTTTTTGAATTGTGAAGCTGGGTGTGTAGTTTTGGACTTTTGTTGGAGGTATTTTTTTTTTCATTTTATCGCACCCATTTTCCCTACCTCCTATAGCCAGCTCTCATGTTAACTGTACAATCAATAGTGAAATATCTGCTTTTGTTCAGCTTGTTGGGAACTATAGTGGATCCTTGCATTATATCCTCGCATTTTCAGCACATAATATTAATGCCTTCAAGTATGGCGCCCCCTTACAGGATGGGCCCAGCACAAAGGATCCCCCTCCCCTGTCAACAGCTCTGTTTGTATTGAAGACATTGCTTTGTATTTGTAAATATGTTATTTCGATATATTATCAGAGCATATGACTGTTTAAAATTCTATGGCCCTCATTCAATTGCGATTTGGCCAATTAAATAGGGCTCTAAATAAGCACATAGCATATTTTTTTTAAAGAAGTTTTTAGTTAGTAAAAAACTTGCTTTTGGATAGATGCTTAGGTCCTCATTCAATTAGAAAATTGTCAATTGAATAGGGCTCTATATAAGCACATAAGATATTTTTTTGACAGAAGTTTTTAGTTAGTGAAAACCTTTGTTTTGGATAGAGGTTCAGTTCAAAATGTTTTTGTATGTGCTTATATAGAACCCTATTCAATTGGGCAACTCGGAATTGAAAAAGGCTCATACTAGCTAAAAACTTCTTTAAAAAAATATGCTATGTGCTTATTTAGAGCCCTATTCAATTGGCCAAATTGAATGAGGGCCTATGCATATATTTAATATTGTAAGTAACTGGGGCAAACATTTCCTCTTTAGCAGCTAGGAAAAGAAGGATGTCACATTCTGTACCCCTCTCTTATATTCTGCCTGCAGTGCATTTTGGGACATTATGACATCACTGAAGCCCCATCCCAAATGTGGTCATGATGGGAGGGCAACACTGACCTCACAATGCCTTAAAATAACCCATGCTATGTGACCAAAGGCTTAAACCCCCAGCCCTCAAGATTCACCAGAAAATGAAATCATGTGAATGTGTAGTCTTACATTTATTCCACTCTAGTGTTTTTATTTGACTAACTCTGCTGGCTACATCCTATCACAGCAGTATTCAATTTACTTTTTCTAATAATACTTTTTGGATGTTTAACTTGACAAATGTTAGTGTTTAAATATGCAAACATTTTCCTTCAAAGTTGAGGAATTTTGGGAAATATAGCTTTTCTAAAGTATTTCCCAATTTGTAACTACTGTATATCTTATCAGGATCAATGTTTATTTAAATAACATATAGTTTTTAATTATTTTCTATTTAATTTCCTGCTTTAATATATTAAATAAAATACTATGATTGTACATTTATGAAAATTCACTGCGGTTTACTTTGTAAGATAATTTGGGAAACTTTTTGTTTATGAATAAGTTATTCTATTTATCAGTTTTATATTCTTGTTTTTTTCTTTTAGTTCCCAAGGCATGCTATCTTCACAAACCATTAAGTTTCACAGTGTGCTAAGATTTTCTCTATTCTTTTATTTATCATAAGCACTTTCTATCCAGAGTAATCTAAAGATATGGTAGGATAAATATGACTTACATTTAGGTCATCCCTCTTGAAATAGCAATCTAAATGATACCCATAGGGACTGTGCATAACAACTAGAAAGTACAGTGCATAAATAAACTTTTACAAACACATGCACATATCCTGTCTCCTTTCTTTGGAAATGTTTCAAAGCAGCACAATGACCTTGCCCTGGATCTCTAAGGTTAGAGAGTGCTAAAAAATATACAGTGCCTTGCAAAAGTATTCACCCCCTTGACTTTTTACCTATTTTGTTACATTACAGCCTTAAGTTCAATGTTTTGTTAATCTGAATTTGATGTAATGGATCAGAACCCAATAGTCTAAGATGGTGAAGTGAAATTAGAAAAATATATACATAAAACAATTTTTTTGAAAAAAAAAACAGAAAATTGGCGTGTGCGTATGTATTCACCCCCTTTGTTATGAGGCCCATAAAAAGCTCTGGTGCAACCAATTACCTTCAGAATTCACATAATTAGTGAGATGATGTCCTCCACCTGTGTACAATCTAAGTGTCACATGATCTGTTATTACGTATACACACCTTTTTTGAAAGGCCTCAGAGGTTGCAACACCTAAGCAAAAAGCACCACCACTAACCAAACACTGCCATGAAGACCAAGGAACTCTCCAAACAAGTAAGGGACAATGTTGTTGAAAAATACAAGTCAGGGTTAGGCTATAAAAAAAATATCCAAATCTTTTATGATCCCCAGGAGCACCATCAAATCTATCATAACCAAATGGAAAGAACATGGCACATTTTGAGTTTGTGAAAAGGCATGTGGGAGACTCCCATGTATGGAGGACGGTGCTCTGGTCTGATAAGACTAAAATTTAACTATCGGCCATCAAAGAAACGCTATGTCTGGCGCAAACCCAACACATCACATCACCCAAAGAACATCATCCCAGCAGCTGGGATGGGGAAACTGGTCAGAGTTGAGGGAAAGATGGATGGTGCTAAATACAAGGATATTCTTGAGCAAAACCTGTACCACTCTGTGCGTGATTTGAGGCTAAGACGGAGGTTCACCTTCCAACAGGACAATGACCCCAAACACACTGCTAAAGCAAAACTTGAGTGGTTTAAGGGGAAACATTTAAATGTGTTGGAATGGCCTAGTCAAGGCCCAGACCTCAATCCAATTTGTAATCAAACTAAATATTCATATATAGCAAGTACCATGATTTAATATCTGTAAGGAATATATAATGTACCTGCTTCCTTTCAGACATTTAGACAATATGTAATGCTTTTTGTATAGGAAATATGAGTGATGCGTAATTTAGATAAATATATATTTATTCTGCAGCAATATTACACAACTCCAACCTGCATAAATTTGACAAAATTGTTTAATTTCTTCCAGCCTGTCAGGAAATATGCAATGTATTGAGTGCTTTTCTGGTAAAGGTTTTGTAGGCAATTGTAAGCAAGACACAGTATGCTTTATGATACCACAGTTGAAATTGTTACCTCCAATCAGTATCTGGGCAGGAGAGGAAGACACAATCTCTAGCAGAGACATCATCACTGTTTTGAGCACTATAGGAGGTCTAACTGATAGTGCTCCATAGTCTCTAATGTACCACATAGTACTCAGGCTATTGGCCATAGCTGCTACACATCCCTGTTCATTACCAATGATGGCTATAAGGAGCCTCAGAAGCCCAGAACGAAAAAAAAAACATAATTAAAAAAAAACTTAAGTGTGTTTTTTGCACCCTTTACTGCTCTATCTGTATCTTATGAGTTGTTTGGATGACTTCAGCTGTCCTTTAAGTAAAATCTTATCTTGTTTCCATGTAAAACCATGGATTTGCCAGTCTCTGAGAAATCATAACGAAGAAACCTGCAGAAACACAGAGTATATTTTAAAATAGTGTTAAGTTCATTGTTTTGCTGATACTTTTTTATACACCTGCAGCATATATCTGGATCCAGAGATAAAGGAATGAAGATGTTGCGGTAGTATTTAGGATAATGAGATATCTCAAAGAAGAAATATAGTAATGCATACCAAAAATATCCTAAATGTGTGGTGTTGGAATGTGATCATTAATATAAGTTATACTAGCGACTTGCCCGTCAAAAAATACTGGGAATGCTGTTTGCCACACAATGTGAGTCTGTGACACTCTTAACCTTTTTGTTAAGTAGAAAGAAGTTCAACAATTATAATAACTTTTTTTTATTTTGTTACCAGTCAACTTGTCTTTCAACAACTGGTAAACAATAATCTTTTAACCATATTAACATTTTTAATTGTCATGTATGCAGGAATAATGTAACAATGGATATATGAATAAATAGTTGTAAACCATTACATAAATGCTTTGCAACATGCAACTTAGATCGGAAACATTAGTGAACCATTTTTATTAACAATACTAAAAAAATGTAAATCTGAGGTATGGATGAGTAACATAACATTAGGTCAACTTTATATGAAGAGTATATGAAACCATTACATAATGGTTTGTAACATGCAACTTTTATTTAAAGTACTGTTGAACGACATAGGTATTGAATCCAGAGGAAGGCAAACAGTAAAAGACCTTAGCCAATTGTAAACTTAGCCAATTGTATCAAAGAAAGGGAAAAAATGAATTCCTTCCTGACCCCATTAACTGGCAATCGGATTAATCTCTGTATTTAATTATACATTTAATTTTTACAACAAATGATCATCCTCCTACTAACATGAATCATTATTTATATACAATGAAACAACGTTTGTGACCTTTGCAAAAACAATTTTAACATTACAAACATAAAGTTAATGTATTAAACTTTAAACACTATAATAGTAATAAAAAGCAACATATCTGTTTTGTGGGGCCAATCATGGCAAAAGGCTACTTCCAAGACATTCCAATACTTTTTGTTTTTGCATGTCCAAGTGGTTCCCTTAAAAAGAGCCAAGCAGATTTTTAAATTTGTCTATGGGATATAACCACTGTTTATTGTTGTTGTTTTTTTTTTTTCATTTTTGTGTTTTGTTATTGTTGTAGTTTTGTAAAATTGTACATAGAGTCTTGTATGAGAAATAGTGGTCCTCTAAAAATAGTCCAAGTGACATTAAATTTCATCCTGGAAATGAAACCACTGTTCTCTATGTTTACAAAACCTCATAGTACACAGTTTTTTTTTATAAAAATGCATATATCGTGTAATAGATCACCTTGAATTGGGTTGTCTTCAATTGAAACTTTAATATCATCTGGATTTGTGCACCTTGAAAAAGGAACATAGAGTTGTCCATGTGCAAAAATACACAGACATAAAAGTTTGTCCTTGGGATTGATTTATGGTCATGGCAAATGCCATGATAACTGGAAATTGTCTCTTTTGAGGGGCAAAAGGCAAACCACTCTCACTTGGAGCCAAATCAATTCTTGGTAAAAAAAAAGTGTTCACCTTTATGGGTACCAGTCATAATTGTATGAAATGATCTTTTAAATTGTGCACAACTAATCTGGTCACATTACAAAGTCCTCTTTTTGGATTCATATTTCTCATTAGCATGACAATTGCCTCTTTTTTCAATTGCAAAGCATGTGGGGGCATTCCAGATGGGGATAAAGAATTAATACATTCCAAACTAAAGTTTGATTCACTGTCTTTATCATCAGCCAGAACTGAATCTGCACTGTAATAATTATTTCGGGGTGCATTCATGAATTTTAAAATTTTGATATTTAGTTTCAAGGCATCATTTGTGATATAATTTCAATGGTATCATTGGGTAAATCATTTATTTGTGGATGTTTTCCTTCTCCAATTTTAATGGCCCAATAATTGAATTCGTTTTGGCCTTCAGATCTCATATTTAATTCTAATTTGAGGTGTGTAAATATTTTCCACAGTTTACTTGTCTTGATACATGTTTCAATGATGTCAGTCCTATTTCCATGTGGCACAACAGGTAATGTTTGCCTAAACTATCCTCCTAACAACATCACCTTTCCTCCAAATGGTCAATTATTATCTATCACTTCTATCAATACATTGCAATTCATGACATGACATCGTTGTTGCCTCGTCTATGATAAAAAAAAATTTGGTTTGTAAAGAATTCAGTTGAATATCTGACACTGATGTTTCTAAAATGGGAACTGGCAGTTTAAATCCGCTATGGACAGTTCTGCCACCTTCTAATAAAAGTGCGGCAAGTTCAGTTGTTGCAAATGGCATTGCTATTTGACCCTGTGCTCGAATGCAACTCATCAAACAATTGTACAGATAATTTTTTCCTGATCCACCAGGGCCATCTAGATATTGTTGAAGCTCAGTGTCATAATCATCAAAGTTGATGTCATCTATAAGTCCTGGATCAGGCAAATTAAAACTTGCCCAATTTAATCCGTGAGCAAGAAATATTTCTTGAATTTCCATTAACGCTTTTAAGAGTGCAATGGGCTCATTGTAACGTTTCAAGAAGTCTTCAGACATATTTAATTTAAATGTTTCACACAAAGCAAATGCATAAGGTACATTGCAAACGATGCAAATGAATGCAAATTGTTCTCTCATTTGATTTGGCATTTGACATAGTGCTGCGTCTTCCAAACACCTCTCCCATTCTGTATCATCTGCTATGAAGTTTTGATGTCTTGCAGCTAATAGGAAAGTATCATAAACTATGTAATTCACTGTGCGTAAATGTTCATAACTTTGTGCACTGGGAATATGTAAAAGAATAATTTTGAAATGAGACGTTCAATGTCTCTTGGACCAACGCTATAAATTTGTGGTATAATTTTAGGAGTATCACTTTTTCGTTGTCGCCATTGGCCATTTACAAATACATAGTGATATGGAATCTATAAAAATTGTCTGGCCTCAGTGCCCTGGCAGTTTAATTGAAACCAAGCAGTAAGTGTTGTTTCTCGATGTTCACTTTGTGCTAAGGCAGATCTTTCATTGCCTGCAGTAAAGCAAACAAACTGACTGTGTGGCAAATGGACAACTAATCGATACACAGCATGTGACCGATCATGCATCTCACATTTCAGAAGACGCCACATTGATTACATTTGAATGTAATGAATAAATCTGGTTTTCCAAATTTTGTGACAATAGCCATGGCATCATTAAATCTTTCTTGCATATTGCATATATCCTTGGAAAGTGGATGGCAAATCGATTGCTCTTCCAGCTGGAATGTCTCTGTTGGTAGCCAATTCAGCGACATAATCCATCAATCCACAATATTGTACTATGCAAAGCTTGTTTTGTTGAAATTTGATAAAATTGAGATTATTTGCTTTGACTTGTAGATAGGAATCAATAATCCATTGTTGTGTGAGTTTGCTCCAACATAAAGTAAGATTAAAATGATCCCGAATAGCAGTTTGTGCCACTTTATATTCCAACACAAACTTTACTATTGGATATAACTTTGCAAATGTAATTTTGGTTCCCATCCTGGCTCACCATTTGGAAAGAAAATGGGATATGTCATTGGATCCAAATTACAACTTAATATATTTATGTTTATAAAAGATTGGTCTTCATTGCGTGGATATATTCTAATATCCTGCTGAAAAGGTGGTTCACCGTCCTCATTTTTTAAAGACCATGGCAATCTAATTTACTGTTGTTAAATTATACCATCTTTGATCCGTATTGCGATCTCTTTTTAAAACAAAATTTACTCTTAGCATTGGCAATTGATGTGTTTGAGCATGTTGCTGTTGTTCCATTTCAACCGATGCTAATTGTTTGTATGCTTGACTGTATGGGTTGTGGGTTGTTGGCCTTCAACTCTAAAACAATATGGATTATGTCCTGGGACATTTTCTGCTAATGTAGCATCCATAGAATCAAATGAAATTGCACTGTTATAAGACCTGATGTTTTTTTTTTAATTGGTATAATTTGGAAATGTTAGATTGCTCATTATACTTTGTAAGTAATCTGGAAATGTGTGTCTTTGTGAAAGTCTTACCTTGCCTTTCTGACAGCAACTAATGAAGTCTCCGTCAGTTGGTCTTTCCTTGAGAAAATGATAAGCCCCACGAAACTGATAAACAACATTGTGTAATCCACAATAATGAGTGTCTAGTGTTAGTGCTGTAATGAAAGCAGTATCCTGAGCTTTCTCAACATAGATATCACTACAACTTTCTATATCTACATTGGTGTCATCTGTATGAACATTGGTGTCAAGAGGCAATATTGGATCATTAAGCAATGTTTCACAGACATGTTTTTGTTTACTTTTTCTTTTCTTTGAAGCTTTAGCATGCTCACTTTGTGCTTTCTTACTAATTTTTCTTTTATTTAAAAGTCTCTGTCGGTCTTCTTCTCTTAAGCGTTGGGAAGTCTCGGGGAACAGTGCATCTATCCACCATTGCTTCCTTTCCCTTGCCGGTCTTCTTTTGCGTTCAATCCTGTCTTCTCCATTATCCGCCATTGTAATCTGTAATTGTAAATACAGATGAATGAATTAATGTTTTTTTGTATTGTACATATTGTTTTTACCTGCTATCAATGCAAAACCTAAATAGCATGAATAAAAGAATGCATTGATTTGAAAAGGATTAGTATTTTTTCCCTGAAATAATTTTATCCATTAAAGGTATATTTAAGTGAGCTGGATTATGAATCCATCTGATAAAGGATAATTAGTAGTGTATGAAAACATGTGTTATATAGAAAAGTTCAGTTTATTTACAAAATTATTTGCACAAAAATCAAATCCAGCTGTTCCCACCCACAGGATGCTTACATAAGCAGGGTACACAGGAAATACAGCAGTGGACCCACAGGAAATACAGCAAGATACATATTTTGACCTTTCTGGTGGAAGTAACTGTTGCAATTCTTATACTGAGCAAATGACAGAAGCCACTGAGGTGAAGTATGATACAATGAATTAGCCTGATTCTGAATTTGAATGTTATGCTAATTTAGGTGGAGTTTTCTAGGGGCGTACACAATCAAACGCAAATGCCAAAAAACATAGGACATTTTCCTAACTTTGGGATATTTTCATGCAAAAAAATGTTTTCATAAACTACTAATTCTCCTCTATCAGATGCATTCATAATCCAACTCACTTACATATCCCTTTAAGGTTTTTTTTTATTGTCATACATTAAAAAGGAAAACGCTGCACATACATATATATATTGATAAATAATATATATTTGTTTGTAGTAATTATTATAATAGTTTTTTGTAGTCATTAATAAGTGAATATACATTAATGAATTAATCAATAACTGACATGAATGGTAAACCTAAAGAGGTAATTATGTTTTCCCAAAGAAGGGAAAACAGAAAGATCTATGAGCAAAGTATAGATCGGGCTTAAAATAATGTGCAATTTTGTAATTTTATTAATGTTGAAATCAATCAACTTATGAGGTGTAATTTGCATTCTTTAAAAGTTAATTAGGTAAGCATATATGTATGCACATTTTTTTTTAGTATGAATGAATAATTAAACGCTAAGGGCCTCATTCATTTGCAATTTGTGCAATGCAATAGGACACTATATAAGCACATATCATATTTTTTTACGGAAGTTTTTAGTTTGTGAGAACCTTGGTTTTGGATCGATGCTCATTAGCTAAAAAGTTATGTAAAAATAATATGCTTTGTCCTTATATAGAGCTCTATTCAGTTTTGCAAATTGCAATTGAATGAGCCCCTAAATGAATATAGGGTAATTAATTAATCATTAACTGTCATCAATGCAAAACAAAAAGGGCATCATGAAATCATATACCTGTGAAATTGATGTTATTGCAGATAAAATCCTGCAGAATTCACTCTCTGTCTTCAGTCAGGTGCAGAGATGAGTAATCTGTGAAATGACATGAAAATTATGTTTAATGTTTGTATTCAATTAATTTGTGACTATGATGTTTATTTGGCATAGATGCAAAATATATACGCATAATCATCAATATCTTCATAAATAAAAGCAGTATAAAATATTAAATGTTGCACATGTCACAATCTAAGAAACTGCTTTAAATATTTAAGTGCTTTGAAGGTCCTATCCCTTTCAGGCAATTATAAGCACTCAAGATATGCAAGTGCTTTGTAAAATGTACATATTTTTTATGTAATAATAATGTTTTTATTTTTTTTAATTATTACTAATTAATAGCTCCGAAAGCAATGTACATGAGTGAGCAGTAAGGCAAATATATAAGTGCAGGTTAAAAATTGTAATTATTGTTATTGCAGTATAAAATGTAAGTTTTTTTTGTAATGATTACTAATTATTAATTAATTAATATATTAATATACGTTAATTAATCAATAACTGTCATCAATGCAAAATAAAAAGACTTAATCCTTTTTTGTTCCATAAGAACATAATTAAAAGATATACCTGTAAAGGTGAACTTTATGCTGTTCAAAGGCTGCAAACTTCACTCTCTGTGTTCAGTCAGCTGCAGAGATGAAGCATTTGTAATATTTGGATTCCTCCCTATGAGTCAATCAACAGCAACACGGATATACGCATTTGGAAAATGGAGTACAATTTTGGGCACCACTACATAAAAAGGACATTTTAGAGCTGGAGAAAGAAGGGCAACAAAGCTAATAAAGGAAATGGAGGGGCCAAGTTATGAAGAAAGACTAATCATCAATCTCCTCTTAGATGCCTTTTTTCTAGAGTATAAATATATCCAGGGTCAATACAAGGCTTTGTCAAGGGTACTTTTTGTGCCAAGAGGTTTTCAACTGGCAAGGGGACATCCTTTGAGATTAGAAGTAAAAAGATTTCAACTTAAAGAAAGAAAAGGGTTCTTCACAGTAAGGATGGTTCCTCTGTGGAATTCTCTACCAAAGGAGGTGGTGACAGCGGATTCGATAGATAACTTTAAAAAGGGATTGGGTATATTTTTAAATAAAATGGGCATTAAGGGCTATCCTGGATAAATAGAGAGGGAGTATTGATCCAGGGATTAATCCGATCGCCAGTATCTGGGGTCAGGAAGTAATTTTTTTTTTCCTGTTGAGACAATTGGAAAAGTTTCTCAGATCTAAAAAGGTTGAACTTGATGGACTAAAGTCTTTTTTCAACCTAAATTACTATGTAATTACTATGTAATACTGCATAGTAAAATATACATATTGCTTGTGGTCCTTTTTTTCTTTTTTTTTGTAAAATTACTAATTAGTAATTAATAAATTAATGTACATTAATAATCAATTAATCAATGACTAAATGTATTCTAAAGAGCTAAGCATTAATATATTAATAAACTAAAGGCATTGTAAAATATAGAATTTGTGTTGTTCATAATAATTAATCAATAAAAAAATGTACACTAATAATGAATTAATCAATGTCTAAATATATTAGAAAGAGGTAAGCATTAATGTAGTAATAAACTTTAGGAAGTTTCAAATTTTATATTTTTTTTTTGATAATGATTACTAATTAATAATGAATAAATGAATGTACATTACTAATTAATTATTCAATGAATTAATATATTACAAACAGCTAAGCAAGAAAGTATTGATAAATTAAAGCAAGTGTAAATTATAAGTTTGTTGCTCAATTTTTTTATCTAATACTATATACCTTTTTTTTTTAATAATAATGAATGTATTAATTATTTATGAATGATTATTAATATAAATTAATATACTTTACCTATTTGTATTTAATATTCAGCAATCAGTATCCTGATGAGCTAACAATCTCTTTGAATTTTCCAGTAGCAGAAAATAGTGTCAGTTCTGTGGCAAGTGTGCCCTCGATATAGGCTGTGTGTGCAAGACAAAACAGTTGGTTTAGGAGGGAAATCCACCATTTCAGAATCTTACAGCCTTATTAAATTGCGATTCAGTAAATTTAAAAGGGCTCTATTTAAGGACACAGCATATTTTTTACAGAGGTTTTTAGTTGGTGAGCTTCTATCCAAAAGCAAGGTCTTCATTAACTTAAAACTTCTGTAAATAAAATATGCTATGTGCTTAAATAGAGCCCTTTTAAATTTACTGAATCACAATTTAATAAGGCTGTTAATGTGTAAATGTGTAAGTTAGTGTTGTAAAATGGCGGCGTTAGTCTATGTTTTACACGTTTCGCAAGCATTTTACTTCCTTCCTATTAGTATTTTTCTACCTTGTACATCACTGACAGTGTTTTGCGCGGTTCGGGTCAGGTAGCCTCGTTTTCATTTTTTTCGGCCTGCATTTTTTTTCTCGCTTAGCCGATTTTCAAGTGCCGAAATTTGACATTTGCGTTCCACCTCACTTCCAGATGTCCTGGCTGTTCTCCCATGCTGTGTGTGATGTTTTTGTTGTATTTGTTTTTGTATATTTTGTGTTTTTCTTGTTTTTTGGTTTGCGCGGTTCCGTTAACTTCATATTTTTCCTATATCGTATTTTATTTTTCTAAGTGCTGTGTCTCGTAATTTTTTTTCTAAGTCCTGCATTGGCAATTTCTTGCAGCCTAAGGCGATCCTGTGTTTTGTAATTGTTTGGAGGTCCCACGTGTTTCATTAACTCCACTGCTCGCCTCGCAGGCAATAAGCGCCTTCGGCGCTCATCACCTGTGCTGCTCGTTTTAGTGGTTTAACGGCTCGCCTCGCTTTGCGAGGCTCGCAGGCAATGAGCGCCTTTGGCGCTTATCGCCTAAGTGCTCCGAGTTAACAGCTCGCCTCGTGATGCGATGCTCGCCGTTGAAGAGTGCCTTCAGCGATCAACGCTAAGTCGTACGCACTACGCAAAGCGTCACAAGGTCTTGTAGTTCAACAATTATAATATGTGATATTCGTTGAATTGATGCCAGTAGATGTGGGAGTTTGGTGGCTGGTGTGATTTATGACTGTTGTGTAGGCATTTTGTTGTTGCCATGGTTGGGCTCAGGAGTTTCTACATTGACTAGGATGTGATGAGTGCCTACAGTTCTGGCTTCAAGGGCTGTAACCAGATGAAATAGTGTTAACTGGTGCCTGCCTCAAATTCCATTGTAGTGATGGAACTGATGGAAGTGATATCAGTGCACTTATATTGCTATTTTCACAACTTTATTCTTTGCCTAAATATGGTCCTGTTCAGATGTTTGAATAATACCTGTGTAATAACTCTCTGGTATTGTGTATAAATTGTTTGTCAACACAGAGGCAAGTAAGCAATGTGAAGAGACTGATGAAGGATTTATTCCAACAGATACAAGTTCTGGTAATTTCTTCTTAAATATTAACAGAAATAAACTGTAAAGATAACTCTCCTCTTCATATTGTAAAGGAAACAACTTAGAGGTAGAAATCAGAGAATATTTGTGGTTAATGGAGATATTGCCCTAGGAAAAAGTTAGCACATGCTTGTTCTGAATGGCTCCTTATTCCCTAATACAGTGTCTTGCAAAAGTATTCACCCCCCTTGGCATTTTTTGTGTTTTGTAGCCTCACAACCTGGAATTAATATGGATTGTTTGAGGATTTGCATCATTTAATTTACAGAACATGCCCACAACTTTGAAGATGTTTTTTTTTTTATTGTGAAGCAAACAACAAATGGGCAAAATAACAGAAAAAGTCAATGTGCATAACTATTCACCCCCCTAAAGTCAATACTTTGTAGAGCCACATTTTGCGGCAAACACAGCTCCAAGTCGCTTTGGATAAGTCTCTATGAGCTTGCCACATCTTTCCACTGGGATTTTTTGCCAATTCCTCCTTGCAAAACTGCTCCAGCTCCTTCAAGTTGGTTGGTATGCTCGTGTAAACAGCAATCTTTAAATCTGACCACAGATTTTCTATTGTATTAAGGTCTGGGCTTTGACTAGGCCATTCCAACACATTTACATGTTTCCCCTTAAAACCACTTAAGTGTGTTTAGGGTCACTGTCCTACTGGAAGGTGAACCTCTGTCCTAGCCTCAAATCATGCACAGAATGATTCAGATTTTGCTCAAGAATATACCTGTATTTAGTACCATCCATCTTTCCCTCAACTCTGACCAGTTTCCCAGTCCTGGCCGCTGAAAAAATTGTGTTCTTTGGGTGATGTGATGTGTTGGGTTTGCACCAGGAATAGCGTTTTTTTTTTTGATGGCCGAAAAGTACAATTTTAGTCTCTTCAGATCAGAGCACCTTCCTCCATACGTTTTGGGAGTCTCCCACATGCCTTTTCGTAAACTCAGAATTTTGTTTTTTGCTGAAAGTAATGACTTTCTTCTGGCCACTCTGCCATAAAGCCCAACTCTATGGAGCGTACAGCTTATTGTTGTCCTGTGTACAGATACTCCAGTCTCTGCTGTGGAACTCTGCAGCTCCTCCAGGGTTACCTTAGGTCTCTGTGCTGCCTCTCTGATTAATGCCCTCCTTGCTCGGTCCGTGAGCCGTGGCTGTCTCTTGGCAGGTTTGCTGTTGTGCCATGTTCTTTCCATTTGGTTATGATAGATTTGATGGTGCTCCTGAGGATCATCAAAGATTTGGATATTTTTTTATAACCTAACCCTGACTTGTGCTTCTCAACAACATTGTCCCTTACTTCTTTGGAAAGTTCCTTGGTCTTCATGACAGTGTTTGGTTAGTGGTGTGTATATGTAATGACAGATCATGTGACACTTAGATTGCACACAGGTGGACATCATTTCACTAATTATGTGACTTCTGAATGTAATTGGTTGCACAAGAGCTTTTTATGGGCTTCATAACAAAGGGGGTGAATACATACGCACATGCCAATTTTCTGTTTTTTATTTCTAAAAAATAGTTTTATGTATATATTTTTCTAATTTCACTTCACCAACATAGACTATTGTGTTCTGATCCACCACATATAATTCAGATTAACAAAACATTGAACTTTAGGCTGTAATGTAACAAAATAGGTAAAATTCAACGGGGGTGAATACTTCAGCAAGGTACTGTATATATTAGAACTCACAAGTGTAGTAGTTTGCCTTTCCTTACTGTGGTAGGCACTCTACCCATTGCTGCATACATGATTCTGGCAATTTTAAATATGAACAGAATCAAAAGAACAGAGCATATATTTTTTACAGAAGTTTTTAGTTAGTGAACTTCTATCCAAAAGCAAGGTCTTCACTAAATAAAAACTTCTGTAAAAAATATGCTCTGTGCTTATATAGAGCCCTATTCAATTGGCCAAATCGCAATTGAATGAGGCCCTAAATCGGTAGTTACGGCCTTGCTCAATTGATCATGAGCACGCTCTGAAATGCTACTTATGATTGCATGGTTTACGGTTTCGGCTTTCGTCCCATAAGTTACGGGCTTGTTCAATTCAATCACTCTGTAATTGTAGCAAAACTCAAATCTGCAGACATACGTAAACTGTGGGCTTGCAATTTAATAGGGGCCTATGTGTTTTAAATGGGTCATATACAATATCATGTAGCTTCTGCCAATGACTCTATGTAATGATATTTACCATGCCAGGCCACAAACCTGATGTTGAGATTTCATATGCTGTCATAATTATAAAATGAAAGTGTTTTACGAGACAAAAAAATATTTTATTTAAATGCTATGCAAATATTTGAGTTCAAATATTTGAGTACAGTATATCCCCTTATGAGCACAAGGATCCGGGGGAGGTGTACAAATGTAGTGATTTTCGAAAGAACTTAGAGGAAATGATAAGAGGTACAAGTGAGTGCGATGGAGGTTAGAATAAGTATGAAGAATAGCAGTGTAGAATATTTAAAGAAGCAATAAATGAGAGGAATTTAAAGGTGTATGCAAAAATGAAAGGGGTGAAAGGAAGGCAGAAAAGGAACATGATGCAGAAACACATTTTATTATTTGCCTTTCCATTTCTAGTCATTCTGCAAGTATTAAAATGGTTTAGAGAGTAAAGAAATGTATTATTTATGACAAGCAAATGTTTAATGCGTACTTCAAATCTTTGCTTATTCTAGAATAATACATTGTAAACTGCAAGAAAACAATTTAAATATAATTTGTTGTTTGAAATGAAATGTCCTTAGAAAAATTCTATCATGAATGTGACAGCTTATCTACAGCCTACCAAAACATTGCTGTCAATGACTATACAAAGCATCTCAAGTCAGAACTATATTAGCAGCAACATATTCCTAATAATAAACATCTTAAAATACTGTTTTGTTTAAAGTCTATATCTCAGGATAACATTTTTCATTTTGAGACTGCAGAAAAGAGTATATTATTTCACAAAATATTGGAAAAAATAATGTTTCACGTTGTAACACCAAGGTCTCTCTATAGATATAGAAACAAAATAAGAAATACGTATTAGAATTATAGAAGCAATATCTTGTGGTACTTCAATAAGTGAAGATGCTGGCAAAAAATCCAATATAACAAATAAGGTAAGACAGTTCACCTAAACTTATTTAGGTAACTTCTACAATGTGATGGACAAGTTTAGCTTTGATGCATGGGTAGGGTGTTATTTCTTAATATTACGGAGCCCAATTTACAGCATTGCTCCTTCAGTTGGTCTTCTGTATGTGTATTACTGAAGAGAAAAAGGAAGAATTAGAATATTAGAAAATATGAGCTTTTCATGAGCAATACTCAGAGTAATGATCAGAATCTTCCTTAAATTAGTTTATAGAGCAGCTGCAAATGATCTGCTGAGTATTAATTTGCCTACCCTGCAGCATCAATTTGAGTCCAATTCACTGGATTAATATCTAAAGTGTCTTATCCCATCAACATCAACCATCAACAAAATTATGAGCTACAATTATTCTACAGAAACCATGAGCTTATTTGTATAGACTATGGCATTTATTTCTCTACTGGACAGCTTCTCAGTTGTTTCCAGTGCTGACTGAAACATTCAACACTAGCCTATCTCTAGGACTTACACTATATATTTATTCACCATGGGTATTCTACTCCAGCTTTGGTAATGATAATGCATTCAACAAATTGTTACTGTTGTCCTAAATTCTGCAGTAAAATGTGTTTGACTATGTCAAATGTCAACTGCATCTCTAGGTATACTGTTAACTCTAAACATTAAAGATGTATCTCAAAATAACCACAGAATATGCTTGAATTGAGAAAGAATAGATATTGACAAGGAGGGTCCAGGCGATTGGGAAGACTAAAGGTAATACATGTGTTGATAATATATTATAATGTTCTGGGTAGGGTTTTCAAGTCATGTAGGTCCATCAATATCTGTTGTATACAAATTGGACTCCATGATTTTGGAATGCTCTAAAATATGACATTACCAATATGTTATTGTGGCATTGAGACTTTTTTCAATATGTATATAGCCTGTACCATCCTTCTTATTAGCATAATTAATAAATCTTAAAGATAAAAAATAATAACACCATACATAAAATCCTGATGGATGCCACATTTGCTATCTTTTGTTCAGCCACATGTGTCTTTTTAATGGAAGATTCCCGATGTACAGACACTTCTTTTCCCCACTCCATTATTCTTTTTTGAGTAATGTGTTTGTTTTGTGCTGGTCTAACTCCCCTTAAGCCACAAATCTTTTGTTTGATGTGTGGTTTATTCTTAGTATAGGCACCACAGTATTCACAGATATGTATGGTATGTAAAAACTTATATTATGGAAAGTAAACCTCCCCTATGAACCTTATTAGGCAGCTCTGTAATCTGGGAGCATTTTTGTCACCTTTATATACAGTCCTTCAGTCGTGTCCGACTCTGGGTGACCAAATGGACCGCAGCACCCAGACATGCCTGTGTTTCTGGTATACTCAAGTAACTGTTGGCTTATGATATAACTGATGTCATAAATTGTATATTATTGTAATTCCAGTGGCTACTACTAGCAATTTGTTACACATATGTTATTATAATTTTTTTTTATAATAAAACACCATAAATTGTCAAAACAGGACTAGCAATGGATAAAAAGGCTTAATATCAATGGCAAACACTCCATTTGTATAGTCTGTATACAACTGATAAACCTGGCAATACTAATATGTAATCACATATAATAGTTGTCAAACTGCAATTCGTTGTCACGCTTGCGAGCCTTGCGAAGCGAGGTGAGCCGTTGACGTATAGAAGCCTCCCAAGCTTGGAGCACTTAGGCAAGCAGTTGAGGTATTGAAACATGCAGGAATTAGGCAAAATGAGCGTTGAAGGCATTGGAGCACGCAGGACTTATCCTGCAAGCAGTTAAGAAATGCAGGACTTACTTAGGCTGCAAGCAGTTGAGGAACGCAGGACTTAGAAAAAAAGTTTCCGACCTCAATATCTTGCGGGCAAAAAAAAAATGACCTCACAAAAATACTAATTTAACGGCCGAACCGCAGAAATCGAAAAACACAAAAAAAAGAAAAGAAAAAACACACACACAGCAAGGGGGGGAACTCCAGGATGCCAGGGAGTGAGGTTGCACGCAAATTTAAGCTGAATTTGCCGAGTTTCAGCACTCGAAAATCGGCTAAGCAAGAAAAAGAATGGTGGGCGAAAAAAATGAAAACGAGTCTAAAGGAGATGAGGGGCGCAAATCATCGACAGGTGCGTATGAGTTAGCCAGGAATGTAGGAGGTACAAAATATACCATTACAACGAACGGAAAATGCTTACGATCCAAGTAACACATAGAAAAAAGCTGCTTTACAACACTAACTGGCAAATAAGAACATTACGATTCTAAAATGGCGCTTTACCCGCCCACACAAACGGATTGGCCTTGCACACACAGCCTATTTACACTGCACACTCGGCACATTTTTGACACTTTCTCCACAGGTGATCAACAGTCCAACTGTACATTTTCTGATGCAGAAAAATCAAAATAATTAGCTCTGCAGGATACTGATTGCTGCATTTTAAATATAAATAGGTAAAGTATATTAATTTATCAATTCATATTAATTTATTAATTCACTGTACTCACATTTTTTTATATTTTACACTGTACTTATATACCTGTCTTCCCGACGAGCAAAGGTGATCGTTGCAAAGGAGGAATCTTGAAGTCCAGAGGCTCGCAATGAGCGCTGAAGGTCCTCAGACAAACAAAAGCCTTACATTGTGTGGCAAACAGCATTGCCATGGCTTCAAATTTTATTGCCGTCATTTTTGACGGGCAAATCGCTAGTCAATACTGTAAATATATAATATTATATAATAAATTAGGCATAAGACATAACAATGCTTCCTATTATTTGTGAGTGTCAGACTCAAAGTTAAAACAAAATATGAATTTAGTTCTTGGTTCTGCAATAAACAAAATGTGTGCATTTGTTCCACCTGCTACTGTGAGGAATTACTTTAATGGTTTACTTGATGAAGACAGGAAATGATGCATGATATGCTCTATAAAATATGATTCAACGGTTTAGTATTAGAATAACTCGAGATACTGACAACGAAAGGTTACTTCTAATAATACAGTAAACATAATGACTGCAAAATTTGTGCTGTAATTTTGTCATGTTCATTATATATTATACAAAAATGTAAATTATTATAAGTTAATCCATTTTTAAAACACCTATTTTTGAAGGAATACAAGAATAGTACAATGGTCTTAAACACCAGTATTATGGATCTAGGATACAGAACACCACCTTGATAAAATATTCAGACTGATACTACAAGTTAGGAAACCTCAACATTGCATAAAAATACAGAATACAAGTTACAGCTAACAGTAAAAACACTTGCACTATTAAACATGTGATAAAAGGAAACTATAATAATCAAGTGCTTGCATATGATCTTTGTACCTTCTATGGACTATGAACCGGAAATCAAAGTGGTATCTGATCAGGCCAAAGAAGAAGCTAGAAAAATGCTTTTCAGTGATTGATATTTTGTACTTTTATGTTAATTTTGTATTTCTGACCTAATTCTATAATTTTTTTTAAAGTCCTCTCCTTTACTTTATATGAGATTGGTGCTTTCTCTACCTTTAGTCAATATTATTTTTTATAATATATATTAAATCAAGAGTTGAAGACTGAAACCCCTTGGAATTATGTGCTATTCGCCTATATTAATGGTTGTTTTAAGATGAATATTACTGATCAGTACCATATATTGAAAATACTCAATAATTATTTTATGTGGGCAGTTCCACCACATATTTCCATGGGTTTCACACAATTCTTTTCAAAAGCAGTGTGATGCCCAGTAAGTCCCACTGGTCTTTGGGGCCTATGGACAATTGCAGGCCATTGGGGGAACCTGGTATCAGCTCCTTCCCTTACCTCCAAGAACTATTCCCAAAGCTCTGAAAATCCAGACTGTGGTTGCCATGTTGACCCAAGATGGATAATGTTACAACAGATGTTTGTGTGTGGCACCATATCGTGTTATTGCAACTCCCAGGGAGACCCTAAAACTGTTTTGCACTATTGGCCTGGCATGGGCCCTGGGCTAACATGAGTTAGCTGTGCAGTCCCTTTCCCCAGGAAGATGTCTTCCAAGCCTGAATACTAGAAAAGTGCCATATTGTTATAATTTGCCATGTTTAACTGTCTTCCATCTTGGTTATGGTAAGCCATGTTATGAGTTTTCCATTTGTGTTACTGTGTTATGTTCATTTATTGATGGATGGTACCCAGTCACGTATGGTCTCTAAATGCTGCATTTCTCCATGGAACTTAATAGTGTATTAATGGGTTCCTGGGGAAGAGGGGCCTAGTTATGGGGTTACCAGGTTGTGGGGTAGAATATTTTTGGCAGACTAACGGTGGCAGACTGGCCCTATACATGAAGGAGTTAAACATACATTATGTCTTCAAAATAAATTTGTAATGTCACCTCCAGCCATTTGGTTTCCTGACAGAGGAAACCGAGCATGACCCTAACGTGTGAATTCCCAACCAAGGTCAAAGGGTACAATTAAGTTAGTTAGCCTGTGAGGCTCCAGGACCACAGGGGGTGATTAGAAAGGCTCACATCCCTTAACGTGGTCAGAGTGTGGCTGGAGTGTGAAGATTGGTGGGACCGTGTTGGCGATTGAACATAATTGGACTGTATTGTACATAAATATGCTGAACCATCATCAATAAAGGAGTTGTCAGTTTAAACATACATAAACAAGGTGTATGATTTATTCTGAGGGAATATAATATTTTCAATAACTGGAACTATTACTACGGACTCTGCCTGAAACTCTGATCCTAAACAATTGGAAGTAACATTGCTGAACGTGCTTCTTGTGTTCCTGACATTCTGTTTCTGTATCCTGATATCTAGAAGAGGCAGCTGGGTACTGAGATTGCTAAAAACCCTGACAATCTAGGGTTGTTCCTGTGGCTGAAAGCAGGAGGGTTTGGGGCACACATGGTTCCTTTGACGCTGGTTCGTCAAAAGTAGCATGACAGGTATTATTGTCCCTAGAGTATTGCATATGCAATATGGTTAAGGCATTTAAATTACATTTCATACAAGATAAATATTTAATCCAAACTCATCTGGGTTAGTGCAGGGTGAAAATGTCTCCTACAGTGCCTTGCAAAAGTATTCAACCCCCTTGACTTTTTTTGTTACATTACAGCCTTAAATTTACTGTTTTGCTAATCTGAATTGCATGTGATGGGTTAAAACACAATAGTCTAAGTTGGTGAAGTGAAATGAGAAAAATATATACATAAAACTATTTTTTAGAATAGAAAACAGAAAATTGGCATGTGTGTATGTATTCACCCCCTTTGTTATGAAGCCCATAAAAAGCTCTGGTGCAACCAATTACCTTCAGAAGTCCCATAACTAGGGAAATGATGTCCACCTGTGTGCAATCTAAGTGTCACATGATCTGTCATTACATATACACACCTATTTTGAAAGGCCCCAGAGGCTGCAACACCTAAGCAAGAGGCATCCCTAACCAAACACTGCCAGGAAGACCAAGTCAGGGTTACATTATTAAAAAAAAAAATGATCCCCAGGAGCACCATCAAATCTATTCTAACCAAATGTAAAGGACATGGCACAACAGCAAGCCTGCCAAGAGACGGCCACCCACCAAAACTCACAGACCGGTCAAGGAGGGTATTAAACAGAGAGGCAGCACAGAGACCCAAGGTAACCCTGGAGGAGCTGCAGAGTTCCACAGCAGAGACTGGAGTATCTGTACATAGGACGACAATAAGCCGTACGCTCCATAGAGTTGGGCTTTATGACAGAGTGGCTAGAAAAAAGCCATTACTTTCAGCAAAAAACAAAATGGCACGTTTTAAGTGTGCCAAAAAGCATGTGGGAGACTCCCAAAATGTATGGAGAAAGGTGCTCTGGCCTGATAAGACTAAAATTGAACTTTTCGGCCATCAAAGAAAATAAAATGTCTGGCGCAAACCCAACACATCACATCACACCATGTTTTTCAGCAGCCGGGACTGGGAAACTGGTCAGAGTTGAGGGAAAGATGGATGGTGCTAAATACAGGGATATTCTTTAGCAAAACCTGTACCACTCTGTGCGTGATTTGAGGCTAGGACGGAGGATTACCTACAGCAGGACAATGACCCCAAACACACTGCTAAAGCAACACTTGAGTGGTTTAAGGGGAAACATGAAAATGTGTTGGAATGGCCTAGTCAAAGCCCAGACCTCAATCCAATAGAAAATCTGTGGTCAGACTTAAAGATTGCTGTTCACAAGCGCAAACCATCCAACTTGAAGGAGCTGGAGCAGTTTTGCAAGGAGGAATGGGCAAGAATCCCAGTGGTAAGATGTTGCAAGCTCATCGAGACTTATCCAAAGTGACTTGGAGCTGTGATTGCCGCAAAATGTGGCTCTACAAAGTATTGACTTTAGGGGGGGGGAGGGATTTTATCTAGCTGTTTCCACTGAATTTTTGTCAGGGCTACATTTCTTATGCAGTGAATGTCATAGCCCAAGTGTTCACAAGCATTAAATCGTCAACATGATTGTTTGTTAGTAGAAAGAAGTATCAACATAAGTGACCACAACTTTTGGGCGCACAAGACGTGCGCAACTTCATGTGCGAACCGAACAAATGAGTGCACCCACACCAGTGCGGCCGAAAACAGTGTGCCCAACAATAGCGCTAGTACTACTAGAACTGACGGAAGAGGGTGAGTCCTGGGGTTAGAGTGTGAGACAGAGTGAGTAGTGGGAGAGAGAGAGCTGGGGAGAGAGGGTGAGTACTGTGGGAGGGAAAGCTTGGAAGAGAGGTTGAGTACTGGAGGGACAGAGCAAGGGAAAGATGGCGAGTACCTGGGAGGATGAATACTTGAATCTGGGGAGAGGCTGAGTACTGGGGAAGACAGGGTGAGTACAAAGGAGGGTGAATACTGGGGGAAGAGAGGGTGAATACTTGGGGGAGGTGAGTACTTGGGGAGAGTGTGATTATTCAGGGTTGGCGAGCTGGAGAAGTAGGGTGAGTAGTGGGGGAAGAGAGGTTGAGGGCGGAGTGGTGTAATGCTGCACTGGTGTGGGTGTGCGCATTTGTCGGCACACACATGATGGGGTGCACCTCTCGTGCCCGCAAAAATCATGCTACCGAAGGCTCCAGTAGCTTGTTTCCTCAAAATAAAGACATTATTCATGCCCAAAAGTAAATTCACATTCTGTAGTCATCCACTGACAAATTAAGGTAAGTAGATATTGGAAATGTAGTGGCTGAAGAAAGAGCAGAGGATGGGAAGAAAGTTTTTAGCAATCTAAAATAAAAAATATAATCTGAATTAGCAATTTTTGCCACCAGAGGGCACTGTGTAGCCTAAAAAAAGCTAAAGCAATAAGAAAAAAAAAGAAAGGAGAATACAGTGAGTGGAGAATGGAGTTGACTTCATAATCAATATGGGAAAATAGTGTCAGGACTCCTGCAGTATCTTCCTAAAGAAATACCTTAAAAGGCCAGTGGAAATACATTACAAAATTAATACAATTAAAACATATCAATAAACTCTTCTCTGGTTAGACCACCACTTAATTATGCTCTCAGTAGCCGTCTGTTGAACAAGTTTCATCTGTGCATATGGCTAAATACTACCTTTGGAGATGACTGTTATCCCGGGATCTAAGCGATAAACTTGACCTACCTGATGTTATCAAATCCTATTACATATATGTGCCCTTGGCCACTTTTACAATAAAGAAGTTGCATCTGCTGTTTGCTTGCAATACCTCAGGCAGCGACTGCTTCATAGGACAGTGAGGGAATTAAAAAAGAGCAGACTCAGTATTGAACTGCAGACCAGAGAACTTGAAGATCTGAAAGTTTGAGGATGAGATAAAACTGAAAAAAATGATGAATCATCCTATGTAAAAAAGCAGAATTAATTTCATTTATAGATATAATGGCTTCCCAAGCTAAGCTTGTCCCCACTGTGGAATGAATATGCAAGTCATGTTTTTTTGAGTCTAATGTAATATTGTCCCAATCACACTACATTAAAATTGCATTTACAGACAAGATATTATCATCTACTCATTCCAAGTGTGAGGTCTTATGAAGGTCAAGAGCTAAGGCATGTTGCATCCGTTTAGCAATGGCTCTGATCAGATGTGTGCTAATGTAATTGGCCCAATATTTATAAAAATAGTAACATCAGCATATTTCATGATAAACGGAAGGAAACAACTATTAAACCGTTTCCTGGAACATTGCTTTAAAAGGGGGAGAGAGCTGTCTGTTTTTTGAATAGCATCAGGTCTGTAAGAATGAGATAAAGGTATTTAAGATACAAAAGGTATTGTAAATTAAAATAAAGCCATATTTATATTTTTATTAATGTTAGAAAATAATGTATATATAGTGTAACAAGGATACTAATGGAGTGTCTCACACCTCTCACAAGGAAGGAAGTAGGAAAAGACAGTACACAATTGTCATTATCTAGGAAGTTTAGTACAGTTAATCTTATTTGGAAAACCACTGGGTTTAAAAACAATGGGTAGGGGAAAACAATCCTATCTTGAATGTACATTTTAAAATATTTTAAAAGTAAGATTTTTAACAAATGTATACATTTTTCAATGCCATTTTACCTGTAGCCTATAAGTGCTTAATATTAAGTTAAACAATAATATGTAGCTTCAGTTTCCCTTTTTATCGCTTTAACAGAGTTCTGTGTGTTAATCATAAACAAAATGCTTAAACTTCCAACTCTTTACTTATAATAAAATCTTCTTGTTTTTTTTTGTTCAGTCCCTAAGTCATGTCTGACTCTCGGTGACCATATAGACACAACATGCCAGTTCTACATCCATGTAAATTATTATCTTTTAATGTAACGCTCCAACATATTCTGTAGAGCTATACAGGGGTTAAGTAGAAGGCAAAAACAAAATTAACACATTGCAAAGAATAGAGGGACCTGTTTTTGAGCTTAAAATCAAATGTCCACAAGATTTAAAACTTGCACATTTACAATCTAAATGTAAACTATGTGCTTTATAAAAATAATTCAGTTTGTGATATTACATTAATGAACTGACAAATTGTTTGGTTTCTGATTGGTGGTTAAAAACTGAATATTTAATGCTGGCATATATAATAAAGTGAGATAGACACTAAAAATACTGACAGTAACTTTTAGTAAAGTTTAGCAGAATATGAGGGCTGATTTATTTGCAATTCCAATACAAAAAAAAATTTACAATTATTCTGAAAATAACTGTGTTCGGTAAATTGTGCACATTTTACATAAGAATAGGAGGCTGTGCCTTTAAGATCTAAGATCTTTCTTGTAACCCTGACTAAAAGAAATTATAGCTTGTGTGAGAATTTCATTCTGAGTGACAACTTGTTCTAGTTAGTGACCTACAACAAGAAAGTCTCTTTTGTACTTGTAGAACTGTGATGTGAAATCCTGTCACTGAATAACTTCCATTGACAAGAAGCTAAATACATACACAGCAATCATGTCCAAATCAAATCAGCTGCAGTGCATCCATAATAACACTAAACAGGAAAGATAGACATGCTTTGTAACCATGAAATGACATTACTGCATTTTATATACTAAACTGCATATTATAAAGGCAAATCCATTTTAATCGGTTTTTTTACATCAAATTTATCAAAAGTGTAGTATATTTCTCACTAATGATGCTCTATTCCTTTGTGTGCCTGCCTGACAACCATTGTTCTGTGTTGCTCTGCCATATTTCTGGTTCGCTTAGTTTAGATCACCAAAGTTGATTCCCACATCAGCTTTAAATATGTCATTCTATACCTGAATAAATAAATCTGCAGACAACCATGTTACTGGGGTTGACTGTTCTTTTCTTTTGTACCTGACAAAAATAATCTAGTTTCTCTCGCTCCTCTCTATCGCACTTCTTCCTTTCTCTTACTCTGTCTCTCTCACCCGGTCTCTCTCTTTTTCTCTAACAGAGCGGATATGTTCAGGTGACCTAGTTCTGTGTGTCTAGAAAAAGGACCATAAAAATATATTTTTCATTGTTGCATCTGAGAGAGGTTGGTGGACAGTCTTTCACAGCATGTTAAACTTTCAAAATAAATATATAATTGACTTGTGGAGCTTGTCCCTGTTAGCCAATGTGCAGGAATACAGCTATATGAGTCTCAATTAGTTGGCAAAGGAATTTACAGAAATAAACAATATGTATATACAATGGCAGATCTAGTGGAGTGCTCACATGCAAAAAAATGTCCCCACGATGTTAACTGATTATATATATATTTGTGGTCGTGTCCCTCTCTCGTCCCACCCTTTCAGAGGCGGGGCTCTGCAGCTCACTCCACCTCTTCCCCTCCTCACCTCCTGTTGGGACCTCACTGTCAGTCCATTTCTGGGTTCATGCATGCAGGATGTTTCTCAGCTCTCTCACTGTTACAGGTTCTGATTTACTTTGCTACATATCTACAAGCCTATTACTGCCTTTTTTGGCCCTGTACCTATTGTCCGTAAGGGCATCCCCATTGCTGCAAAGTTACCTTGGCAGGATATTCCATTAGCATTATGACATTATTGTGGCCAACTGTCAGTATAACAGATATTGTAAATTCCACATAAGGGTAGTAGCTAGGAAGTACCTACACTTCTTTTAGGATGTTTCCACACAACCACATAATGCCACCAGGAAGTATTATGAATGCACTAGTGATCATGCTGGGAAATATGGCAAATGAAGTGTGGGTAATTTAATCTTTGTCCCAACAAACTTGTTGATAAATATTGAAGGACCATTTTACAATGAAACAAATATATTAAGTCTGTCTTATTTAGAATTTTTCTGGGAAGTTTCTGGTGGCCCCTGGAGTAATGCATGATACATGATGGAACTTGTATGTGTGAGGACGTCCACCCTACTGCCTGCAAGTGAGTCACACAATTCTGCATGTCCTGCACCGCCATGTCATGGATTCAATTTGGTGATCAAACTGGGTGCCGTTGTTGGAGCTCCTCCTGTAGCCTCCAAGCTAGGGCTCAGTTGTTATGCAAGGTTCAGCAACACACTTACCTGCTCACAGCATTGCTGCAGTCTCCATGCAAGCTTGGGTACAGTATTTCTGTAACTTCCAGTAACAACCTTTGGATTCTGACCTACACACAAGGCAACACCCGTAATTTAAAGGGATAGTATTTGAATTTTTCGGATGGCTTGACCCAGGTAATGTTCTGACTTATAAATCCATTATTATTATTATTTTTATAGTTTATTTATAACGCGCCAACATATTCAGTAGCGCTGTACATAAATTAGGTTCAGACAATGATAAATACAGATTAACATTTAGCAAAGGAAGGAGGGCCCTGTCTTTGAGCTAGGAATCCAATGTCCATGGTGAATTCCCAAAGTACTTAGGATAGAAATTGCAGACTTACAATCAAAGGTATAGTGAGTGGTAAAAGAGGCAGAGAGATGTGATAAGTGTGTTAGGGTGTAAGGTGATACGCTTCTTTAAAGAGATGCGTTTAAAGTGAGGTTTTAAATGTTTTGATGCAAGAGTATAATCTGGTGGAGCGAGGCAAGGAGTTCCAGAGACTAGGGGCAGCACGAGAAAAGTCCTGGAGGCGGGAGTGAGAGGAGGTGACAAGAGTTGTAGAAAGAAGAAGGTCATTAGCAGAACGAAGAGGGTGGGTGGGGGAGTATTTGGAGATGAGAGCAGAGATGTAAGGAGGAGCATTATTGTTGAGGGCTTTGTAAGTTAGGGTCATGATTTAAAATTTTATTCTTGAGGTTAAGGGAAGCCAGTGGAGTGATTGACAGAGAGGTGATGCCGACACTGAACGTTGTGTACGGAAGATGAGTCTAGCAGAGGCATTCATAATGGATTGAAGTGGAGACAGTCGGGTGGTAGTTAGGCCAACAAGAAGTGAGGTGTAGTAGTTTAGTGGAGAGATAATGAGAGAGTTTATAAGGATTTTAGTTGTGTTTTGTGTAAGATAGTGACAAATTCTGGAGATGTATTTTAGATGGAAAAGACGAGATTTAGTTAGTGATTGTATGTGAGGGATGAAAGAAAGAGCGGGGTCCAATAGAACTCCAAGACAATGGGCTTGGGAGGAGGGGGTGATGATGTCTTTGTTGACAGTGAGAGAGATGTGAGGAATTGACGCTGTGGGAGAGGGAGGGAAGATTAGGAGTTCAGTTTTAGACATGTTGAGTTTGAGATGGTGGGTGGACATCCAAGAGGATATACTAGAGAGGCAGTTGGAGACGTGTGTTAGAAGATAGATCTGGTGCGGAGAGGTAGATTTGGGTGTCATCTACATAGAGATGATAATGAAGCCCAAAAGAGTTTATAAGGGTACCAAGTGAGGAAGTGTAGATGGAGAAGAGGAGGGGGCCAAGGACAGATCCGTCCCAGACAGGGGGTGAGAAGAAGAAGAGGTGTCAGAGAAGGAGATACTAAATGATTGATTTTGTAGGTATGATGTTAACCATGAGAGAGCAGTGTCTCGAATACCGAAGGAGAAGAGGATATGGGGGCCAGAGTGTCAAGGGTGGAAGAGAGAGTAGAGTTGTAGAGTGAGCTGGCAGTGTCAGGGCAGTTGAGGTTGGTGATGGGACTGAGAAGGGGTTGGATAATAGTGGAGAGCTGAGCAGGGTCAAGTGCTTGCAGGTTTCTGTTCGTGATGGTGGTAGGATTTGGAGAGGGGTGGAGAGAGGGTGATGTGGTGAGGTTGAAGGTAAGGAAGTAGTGGTCAGATAGATGGAGTGGACGGATGACTGGGTTGGAGTTTGTGTTGAGATTGGTGAAGATAAGGTCAAGAGAATGTCCAGCGTGATGAGTAGAAGAATCTGTTAGTTGTGAGAGGCCAAGGGAAGAGGTGAGTGCAAGCAGTTTGGCTGCTGCTGGGGAGGAGGGAGTGTCAACAGCAATGTTAAAATCTCCAAGTACCAGTGAAGGAACATTGGAGGAGAGAAAGTGAGAGAGTCAGGCAGAAAAGTGATCAAGAAATTGAGAAGGAGTGCCTGGGGGGCGATAGATCACAGGTACACTTAGAGAGATAGGTGAGAAGAGGCGGATTGTATGAACTTCAAAGGATGAGAATTGGAGGGATGGGACAGGGGGTATGAGGTGAAATGTACAGCGAGTGGAAAGCAAAATACCCACACCACCACCTTGTTTGTTCCTAGGTCTAGGTGTGTGGCTGAGGTGAAAACAACAATGAGAGAGTGCTGCAGGGGAGGCAGTATCTGAGGATGAGAGCTAAGTTTCAGTGAGAGCCAGTAGATTGAGGGAGTTTGTAGTGAATAAGTCATGAGTGAATGTGAGTTGATTGCAGATAGATCGTGCGTTCCAGAGGGTGCAGGAGAAAGGTAGAGTTGTGACATGTGAAGGATATCAGATTTTAGGTGTTAGACGGGTGTTTGCTGGCCTTGAAACAGAGCGTGGTTGACAGCAAGTGGAGATGAGTGAAGGGCTTGAGTTAGGGGATATATCTCCCGCAGCCAGGAGAAGGAGGAGTGAAAGGGAGAGAAGATGGGACTGGGACTTACAGTGCTGTTTCTGCTTGTGAGTGTTAGGGAGGGGATGATATTGTGACTGGAGGAGGGAGAGGAGCGCATGGGAGCAGAGAAGAGGAGAGTAAGGAAGGTGAGATGGTAATATTGTTGGGAACGTGATATGGAAATGCTGCAAAGGAGAGTCTGAGAGATAGGCAGTAGGTTATAAGAAAGTGGAAAGCGTGAGAAAGCATTGTGACAATGTGTGAGATTAGGAAAAATAGGTTAGAAGATTGTGGGCGAAGAATTATTATCCTAAGATATAGTAGAAGTAGTAATATAGATTCAGGAGCAGGGAAAATAGTGTGATAAGGTTTGTCCATTAGGACATTTCTCAGTTGTTATATAAATCCAATGACAGCTGGGAAAGGCTGGGGGCTGGTGGCAATGAGGATGTCTAGGGGTGTGCAAACCTAAGCCTAAGAAAAGAAAACATATCAAGGAAAGTCAGGGAGTAGAGAGAGTCAACTCTCATAAGCTCAGGTGCCACTCCCTGATACATTTAGCAGAGCCAAAATTTAATACCTGAATTTCTGCTTTCTGCAATGCCTGTGTACTCTTGTTTCTTCTGAAGCCACATGATAATGCTAAAGAGTTTATGCAAGTCAGAATAGTGATCGCACTCCGTCAGAGTCAGGAGGAGAGCCTATGAGGTGGGCCATTCAGAGATTTTGGGATGCTATCCAGGAAACCAAGGCCAAGGTCAGGAAGTACAGAAAGCAGTGTAATCCAAGTCCAATCCAAAGAGGATCAGATACTCGTGGATCAGCACAAAGGAATTAGCCACATGGGATCCACCAGAATATCCCAGTGAATAATGCTGAGGAGCAGAGGAAAAGAATGTTCTGGGGGACAAAAAGGATTGGCTGGTACACAACATTCCAGTTTATGTGGAGTTTATTTATTTTAAAAATGGCTCTAAAAAGAGCAATTTTTGTTTACACAAATCTCTATATAATCTTCCACACATTCCTATAACTTTTTTGAAGGATGCTGAAGTTAAAGTTATGCTGTTGCCTGCAAGCCCATAGCAGAAACCCGTATAGAAACTAGTGATGTCGCGAACATTAAATTTTGGGTTTGCGAATAGCGAACGCGAACTTTACCAAATGTTCGCGAACGGGCGAACATCGGCGAACTGCCATAGACTTCAATGGGCAGGCAAATTTCAAAACCCACAGGGACTCTTTCTGCCCACAATAGTGATGGGAAAGTTGTTTCAAGGGGACTAACACCTGGACTGTGGCATGCCGGAGGAGGATCCATTGCAAAACTCCCACGGAAAATTACTTAGTTGATGCAGAGTCTGGTTTTGAGCCATAAAGGGCATAAATCACCTAACATTCCTAAATTGTTTGGAATAACATGCTTTAAAACATCAGGTATGATGTTGTATCGATCAGGTAGTGTAAGGGTTACACCCGCTTCACAGTAACAGACCAATGGTCAGAGTATGGGGGCTTCCACTGCCCAGCATGGAAGATTATACACAGGTCAGAGTCTGGGGGCTCCAACTGCACAACATGGAAGATTATACACAGGTCAGAGTCTGGGGGCTTCCACTGCACAGCATGGAAGATTATACACAGGTCAGAGTCTGGGGGCTTCCACTGCACAGCATGGAAGATTATACACAGGTCAGAGTCTGGGGGCTTCCACTGCACAGCATGGAAGATTATACACAGGTCAGAGTCTGGGGGCTCCAACTGCACAACATGGAAGATTATACACAGGTCAGAGTCTGGGGGCTTCCACTGCACAGCATGGAAGATTATACACAGGTCAGAGTCTGGGGGCTTCCACTGCACAGCATGGAAGATTATACACAGGTCAGAGTCTGGGGGCTTCCACTGCACAGCATGGAAGATTATACACAGGTCAGAGTCTGGGGCTTCCACTGCCCAGCATGGAAGATTATACACAGGTCAGAGTCTGGGTGCTTCCACTGCACAGCATGGAAGATTATACGCGTTGCCTCTGTCTGCATTATTATAAGGTGTGTACTGTTAAGTAGTACTATTCCTATCAGTTTAATCCCTGTTACGTCCACTATCAGAGGACGTGTATATAGCATGGATTTTTGGAAGCGGGAGATGGAAAAAGATGCTTGGTCGGTCCTCCCACTTCAAATTTGAGCCACGTATTCCATGCTTGGCAGCCGTCACCAGGTGTACCCAATGCGCAGTGTAGGTGATATACCTGCCCTGACCATGCTTTGCAGACCAGGTATTAGTGGTCAGATGGACCCTTGCCCCAACACTGTGTGCCAGAGATGCCATTACTTCCTTTTGCACAATCGAGTACAGGTTGGGGATTGCCTTTTGTGCAATGAAATTTCATCCGGATAGCTTCCACTGCGGTGTCCCAATAGCTAAAAATTTTTTGAACGCCTCAGACTCCACCAGCTTGTATGGTAAAAGCTGGCGGGCTAAGAGTTCAGACAGGCCAGCTGTCAGTTGCCGGGCAAGGGGGTGACTTTGTGACATTGGCTTCTTACGCTCAAACATGTCCTTGACAGACACCTGACTGTAGGCAGATGAGCAAGGACTGCTCAGGGTGAGACACGGAGTGGCGGATGCTTGAGAGGGGGCAAGCAGGGCAGCAGTGGTTGACGTGGCTGAAGATGCTGGACCAGGAGGAGGATGGCGGCTTTGACTTTGTGTGCTGCTTGTACTCATGTGTTGATAGGCGTTTGTGATGTGACATCATGTGCCTTCGCAAAGAAGTTGTACCTAGGTGGGTGTTGGACTTCCCACGACTCAGTTTCTTTTTGTACAGGTTGCAAATGGCATCGCTGTTGTCACCGGCAGACACACAAAAAAATTGGCACACTGCTGAGCTCTGCAATGACGGCATTCTGGTGGTGGCAACAGCATGCGTTGACTGGCGTGCTGTCTGGCTGACCCTGGGTGCCGATGCATGCTGTCTGACTGTGCCACTAGCTACTTACGACGACCTCCCCCTGCTTCCAACTTGTCTCCTCCTCCTCTCTGTCTCCCCATCTGAACTTTCCTCTTGTTCTTCTTCTCTTATAGCGGGCACCCACGTGACATCCACGGACGCATCGTCATCATCAACCACTTCACTTGTATCTAACAACTCAACAAAGGAAGCAGCACCGGGTACAACATCATCATCATCAGACCGTACGTCCATGTGTGTAATGCTGCCTGACTCGGACATATCCCTGTTATCTACATCCTCTGGCACTAATGTTTGCGCATCACTCATTTCTTCCAACGGATGTGTAAATAACTCTGCTGACGGATCAAGTGAAGCGGCTGTGGTGCTAGTTTTGGTGGTGGCGGCAGCAGGCGGGCGAGTGGTAACTGGAGAGGTGCCGAAGCTAAGCTTGAGGAGGATGGTGCGTCTAGGTTCCGAGCTGAAGCTGTAGAAGATTGGGTGTCCTGTGTTAGCCAGTCAACCATGTCCTCAGAACTTTTCAAGTTCAGGGTACGTTGCCTCTGAAAACTGGGCATTATTCTAGGGCCAAAGGGAATCACAGCACCATGACCACAACGGCCCCTGCGGGGGGGCCTGCCTCTGCCTGTCATTTTTTTTTCGATTAGTGGTACTATGCGTGCAAGCTACTGTGACACCAGATATGAGTGTCACTGTGCACTGGCAAAAGTTGGCAGAGTAGATGCAATAGGCTTCACACACACGCCTGTAGGCAGGCAATTGCTATTCAATCTATTACAGTCAAAAAAGTGTTGTTTTATGTCACTGAGCATATATAAGCTGTGAGCCTGACATCCCGCTGTCTAAATATTCTACTGTAATCCAGACATGTACATCTTGCGCACTGTGCCTAAAAAGGGCAACTGCACCCTACTGATGAGATCTAAAAAGCCAGAATTTACATTTTTGATTAACTATTCCTTCTGTCAGAGCAGCATTACCTTGATTTTTTGAACAGATTGTGCCATATCATATTATTCAGGATACATTTTTCTGTAGTTTTTCCTCACAGTATAACAATTAATTTGAAACCTGCTGATAAAATATATCCAATGCTATTTCTTCTGACATTGAGTGAGATATACTGTAATGGAAGAGTTTGTGTCATTCTTTACTCTCAGTCTAGTTAATAGAATATATTATCAACTGTAATTTGAGTTTTCAAATGTGTCTATGATAATTTAACCAAAAAATTATTAGTTTAGCATTATCTTTCCTGATAAAAAAAAATTCACTGTAGATCATCAGAATATATGTGTGGCAACTAGATCTGGAGCAATTGGGTATTATTCTCTTGATAGAAAATATTCCTTGACCTAAGCATGCGTGACTTGGTACGCTATCAGACCTTACCCAACCAACCCATTTAAATAAAGACATACACAATTATAATTGTCCATATTAATAGGCCACAGCTTTATTTAAACATAACATTTGAACATAAAACAAGAGGTAGCTGTACACCCCCCCCCCGGCAGAAGGAGCTCAACCCCACCCAGAGGCCCAATGGAACGCTGTGTCCAAGAGACCTCTGAAACCAACCAACACCGGATACTTTACAATATGATGAGCTACAACCTAAGGTGATACAGCACGCCCGCCCATGCTAACCTAAATACAATTTAACGAGGAGGGAGGGATAAATAATTTGGCTGCTCTCCTAACTGCTGAGTGGCACAAAGGCCCTGTACTCATATCTTCATCATTGCATATCAGGCCTTACTGACATTTTCTGACTAAATATTTCATCATAGCCCCACCATGCTAAGCCTCCATGTGTATGATGAATCTCCTCAATCTCATCCAGATAATAAAACAAAGCTGAACAGTGCTCTGGATTCCCCCCCCCCCACATACACTATACTGGCATTGATAACATAAGCCTGAAGCCAATTACTAAATGTCTTGAGAATCTTTTTATATCTCTGCTTACATTTGTCTTCCTCTTTTTTTGTGTCACCTTTTTTTTCCTCATGCTTTATTTCTATTAAATTATCTAGCGGAAGCAACGCGAACAACTCTATAAACTCATGCTTCAAAAAAATTTATTTTAGTTCATTTGACACATGTTCACCAATTGGCCCTATGGAGCATAACGCAGATTTTTTCATTGCTGTATCCCCTACCTTGATTTTGGACTCCACTTCCCCCCCTTGAACGTCAACCCTGTCCAAAACTACGTCTTTCTCCGCCCATCGCTTATCTCCCTTAGCAACTAGCAACTCTAGCAGCATTAGCCAGATTACTAACCACTCTATCCTGATTTACCCAAGTTGCCCCATGCCGCAGACTTTGCTTACCCTCAAATTTTGACAGCAAGCCTTTTAAAACATTTACCAAACCATGAACAGTATTTTGAGTAGTGTTTGTAGATTGTGTGCTCTCTGTGTACTCACCACTTTTCCTCCTGTCATTTGAAGACAAGGGTGCTGTAATGCCTGCCATTATAGCTGCCATGCTCATGGTTGCTGGAAGGGTGTTGACTTCCTTGGTTGCTGGAAAGGTGTTGACTGCTCCTTCTAGCAGATTTCTTCCCCCTCACAACCTTTGTTGTATGCAGTGGATGGGGTCTTTCTGGTCCTGCGTCCTGGTGAATTAATTTGCCTGCTCCAGTATCGTCCTCTAGGCGGAGACCTTCTTCTTCTGTAATTAGAAGATACATTTTGCCTTTGGTCCTTACAACCACTATGACCGGCCTCCAAAGGCGTAGCCTCCTCCTGGCCTGATGTCATCGACCTCTGCACTGCCCCCGATGTCCATTTCCTCCTGCTGCTGTACGGCAAAGACCAGCCCTTGGTCGTACACCGCTCCTGGTAGATAGACCTTCCCCTGGGTCACAAAATGTAGAAATAGGGCAGACCACTGCCGCTGTTAAACTTCCATCCCTGCCTTCTTTGCTGTTAAACTGTGCTGCCTGCCCTTCTCCACAGGTGCTGCACCCTCCATCTTCCTGACTCTTCACTCTCCATGCCTGCATTCCTTCACCCCACTGCCCATAATATCTCTTTCATTCTCTTGCTGACATTCACTGTCTGACTGCTGCTGACTGACTGTTGCTGCCTTCTACTTCCTCTCCTTTCTGACTCCTTTCTCCCTTGCACCCTCTCCTGATGTGCACTTCTTCTGGCTTCAGCCCCTCTCTCTCTTGTATCTTCTGCACTGCCTGTCTCCTTCTTAATGACTGCTTCTGCTTTGCTCCTGCTGTTGCCTCCAGCAGCCTCATCTGTGCTGCCTCTTCCCCAGGCTCCATGCCCCCTATTGCTCCTTTCTCAGACCTCCCAGACGCATCCCCTTCATCTTCTATCTCCTGCTTCTCCCCGGCTTTTCTCTTAACCCCCACTGTTGCCTCAGACTTGTCTACTTCAGAAGCGTCCATCCCGTCTTGCTCCTGACGACGTGTCTGCTATTTATTTGCGCATGGATATGCGCAGGCACCACTCCATCTCCCTAACGATCCGACGATGGACCCGCTATCTTCACTGCAACGCTGCTCCTCACCTGCTGATGGGGGAAAACTGGTGCCATTTTTTGAATCAGCAAGTCAAATATACCCAGAAACAGGTCTAACATTTGTGGCACCACAATGTGTGTTAAGCTGTGTAATAGGTCAAATATTACTACTCTTTGCAACCTGAGCCCACATGAGCCCATAAAAAAAACCCAGAGCAGAGGAGAGACTCGTTTGACAAATGGTGAATCAGGGCGGAGCTCACAATGAATGCCCAGGGTGCTCAGAAGAGGAAAACTACACAAGAGGAGAGGCTCGCAATGAACGCTGAAGACACTCAGCGCGGGGCTTGCAATGCTTGCAGAGGGTGCTCAGACGACCATTAGTACATCAGGGGAAAGGCTCGCACCGAAGGTACTCAGAGGAATAAAAGCCTTTCATTGTGTGGCAAACAACATTACCTGCCTTACAATTTTATTGCCGGCATTTTTGGGCGGGCAAGTCACTAGTGTTAATATAATGATAAACATATTTTTATAAAATCACAAAATAAAGCACCATTTAATATCTATTATATGTAGGGCTCTTATGTTGTTGATAATAACTCTGTGCTTTACCTGCCTTGTCAATTGTGAAGTGAAATCAAATATAACAGATAACTCCATTTCAGCCTCCATTGTTTTTCCTTACGAACAACATTTCACATATAGAACTGTAGGCTAATCCAAAATTAGCAGTTCCCATCTATTTTATTTTTAGAGCCTGGGATTCATGGATTTGCATGACCTAATGACGAACAAGCTTACTATGTCCAACTGATGCTAAAATTACATATACGCAAATGAGCATAAGACATAATATAATCTGATCAGGGATGCAGTGAGGTTCAAGAGCAATTAATTCAATGAAATATAGTTGATACAAAATCTATAGTACGTGTCAAGCTAAGAGATCAAGAAATAATGAATCTCATAATTCATTTGACAGCACACTGTATCAATTCTGCTAATGAGAATGGAGAGCAAAGTGTGTGCTAACCAAATAAAGTGTAGAAAGGAGAAAGGCCAAACTCTAAAATTATGAAATTTGTGTTTTGATAATGTAGTAGATGGAGCTTCTTAATAGAACTATTTACTAATCAAAGTAGCAAGCCTGCATCAGACTTAATTCAGGAATACTATATTAAAGATTGGTTGTTTTGTATATGAAAATATGTAATTTTTATTAAGCACAGCAACATTTAAACATTGGACTGATATTGGAATCTGTATTGACAATGCACTGGTCAATGAAGACTGATACAGTGACATGAAATGTGGCAGTGAAGTTCATTGCTGAAACATGCTACAAGCTTTGCTGTTTGTGCTAATATTTTCTTAGTATAATGAGGGCAATGACTGGCAGCAAACCTTGTCAGCAGTGAGCTATATGATATTATAGAGATTAATTTTCTCACAATGATATGTTATAGTGCCTAGATATGTTCGCCATGTACTATTATATAAATAACCACATAAATGTTTTATTTATAGGCACTATATGCAGCACAAATATTATTATAATAGAATTCACAATTTTGAAAGCTAAGCCTTTTATTTTAGAATTATATTCGCTTCAGAAAATTCCTAAAAATAAAGCTTATGATTTTAACTATAATTTAAATGAAAATACACGGCAAACGTTACCATGTTTTACCACATAACTTGTGACTATAGGAGCCTAGAATATGTGCTCTTACATAACAGAAACTGGAAATAGGATCACTGTATAGTAGCACCATCTATCCCAGTGATGTAAGAGGATATTTAGCAACCTCTATGCATAGCAAGTCTTGAATCTTTACATTTTATGCTATAAAAAGGTCCTCATTGATTTCTCACCACCATCTTTAAAACATCTTTTCCACTGAGTGACAAAAATTTAATTTCAAATTTCACTTTAACTTCAGCAGTGTACCTTAATATGAATGGTCCAATTATCAAATAGATTAGTAAATTATTTGAATTTTACAATATTTAATAAACAGCATCTTTAAAAATATTTTGAAGATTCCGACAGACTAAAAGGCTGCCAACTTCAAGTTTTGCACACTAACAGCAGTTCCATGAATAAGCAACACTAGACTACAGTGAGCTACGGTGATCACATATGTGAAATAAACTGATTTGCTGGCTCCATGCATAGAAAGTTAATAGTTGGAACTTAAGGCTAATAGCCTGCCAGTCTCCTAGTGGCAAGTAAGAGTAGAGCACCAGATACAGACAAAGGTGGCCAAGGATCTCTTTTTGCCACACAGAAAGCTGATAACACCACCCAGAAAGCTACATTAGGGCAGAATAGGCCCTCTGGACAGCTAAACATACCCGCAATACCCCCCTAACTTTGAGGGTTGAAATAGAAAAAAAAATTAAGATTAAGGATCTCTGCATCAAACAATAAAAAGCTCTTTTACCAACATCTTCATATAAAGGTTCTAGTACATACTTCCAAATTCAATATCATTTACCCAAGCTCTCCCTTATCAAGTTCATTGCTTTAGCATTTGCAAACATCAAAAACATAACATTGCTCCCGGACCTATAGTGCTCCATAACAGTAATGGGGAAGCAAAAGAAGGGAGTACCCTCCAGGGGTATACGTGAACACTTTAAGGCAACAGCGACGGGTGTCCCTCGACCTAGGGAAGATACCCCGGAGTTTTCTGATTCCTCAAAGGTGGAAGGAGAAAAAGGGAGCTCAGGGGTCGACATTAATCTATCAGCACATCAATGGCGCAGTTTAAGACCCTCTTGAAAAAACTCTATTTAGCCCTTAAAGGCATCAGAGAGGATCTACACCCCCTGGGCCAGAGGACACAAGAGTTAGAGAGTGTTACAGAGCAAATCATATCCGAGCAAGACGCAGATATAGTGGATATCACGACTAACGCTGAGCAAATTGTCTCCCTAGAGGCCAAGCTAGAGGATCTTCAGAACAGAACTCGGAGAAATAATCTGAAGATCTTCCTACTTATATCAGAGCAGTGCTTTCTACAATATTCCTAAATATAGAAGAAGGTGAACTAGAGATTGAAAGAGTCTGTAGAGATCTTGGGGGCTCTGCAAACTCCAAACTACCTAAGGATGTCTTGATAAGAGTGAGAAATCCAGGGACTTAATTCTCTTAGCAGCTAGAAAAATGCCCAAACTTGTGGGTCCGGATGGAACTCGTCTCCAGATATACGCAGACCTAGCCCCATCCATTCTGGCTAAGAGAAGGGAAATGAGATCGGCTTTGGAAAAATTTTATGAAAACAAAATTCCCTAAAGGTGAGGGTTTCCCTTCCGGCTACAATTCCATCACTAGGAACAGACATATACGGTTTTCACCCTAGAAAGCTGCTATAAACTGTTATCAAAACTAAAACTTTCGGGGAGGGACCAAATCCCACAATACAGAGCTTTAGAAGAGATCGTCCGATGATACAGTGGCAGGAAGTCCCATCTAGTAAAAAGCAGAAGCAGCTCAGGATCCAAGAGCCCACGGCTCGCTCAAAAGAAAAAAAAAGAACAGGACGCTTTATTAAAGTTACCTGAAGTAATATACATCTGGCTCCGCTGAGTCTTGGAAACAAGAAGAAAGCAAGAGCAATGAGGGAAGAAATTACGGAGATGGTGAAAACTAGCAATATGAAGATGCTCGAACTTCCACAGAAGGAGACTATATATAGGCTTGATTATCATTATATTGATCCTTAATTGTTTAATGTTATAGACCCTCACAGTTAGGTGGGATTTTCTTGTTTTCCTCAAGCTAGGGAATAAGAAGGGGACCAGGTTCTCCTTCCCCTAGGCACGCAGGTGCATAGAGAGAAATTTAATGGGGAAAATATCAAAATGCTATTTTGTTTTTTAAATGTTTATATTTTTAAGTTTATTTTTTGGAATTCTGAAGTTTTGACACCATGGCTACTAACAAACTTGTTGCTTCTCTGCATCATCACTCCTATAGAGCAATGCTATGTGGCTTCCCGACAAAACGTAATTATTAATACACATTATCACCTCACAACAAAACTGGGCAAGAATAGTTCAAATTATGTAGTACTATTGCATAATTTTAAAGGGTTCAAACATGCCATTTAAATGCCATACAGGGTTCCCATCTTATATCTTAAATTTAAACCGGATGTAATTTTTCTCCAGGAAACTCATTTTCAGACCAACAACATTCCCAATTTTTTCACAAAAATTATTCATTCTTCTTCTCGACCACCAGCAGCAAAAAAAGAAGGGACAGCTATTTTCAAGCACATTGATTCTAAAAATAATTATATTACTCTGGTAGGAAAAGTGCATGATATTCCGATCACCATAGCAAATATATATGCTGCCCCCAAGTCACCGCACAATAGTCTAATCCACTTACTTAGGGTTTTAAGGGAGGTTAAAAAATTTCAAATTATTCTAGGAGGTGACTTTAATCTAACACTTAATGATGCATTAGACAGATCAGGTATAGCAAGGAATACTAGATTCTCTAACAAACTGAAGATGATTAAGTCCCTCTTAACAGAACTGGAGTTGGTAGATATTCCCATAAGCCCAATTCCTACTCCAGGACTGATTATTTGTTAATAAACTCAGCGTTGATAGAAAGCTCCAGAGAGGTTGATTTTAACCTGTGCTTGTGGTCAGACCATTTGATGTAAACTTTACTTTTAATCTTCACCTAGGTACTAAACTCCATTATAGATGGAGGGTTAATTAAATGCTTTTGGCCTCCCCTGTTCATAATGACCAAATTGCCAAGGAATTTGACTATTTTTTTAAAAACAAACTCTGGATCAGAGACGGGAATTGGCTGGGTCTAGGCTGCACATAAAGCCTACATAAGGGGCATATGCATTAAGCTAGCCTCAAGACATACAAGGAGCATGAAAGGAGCTATAGAATTAGTGTTAACAAAGGAATTAGAGAGACCGGAGAAAAATAACCAATCACAAATAACCCACAGATTGAGAAAGCAAATAGATAAAATTAGAATAGAGTTAAATGCAATACTGGTAGAATGTACTGAGAAGGCCTGTAGGCGAAGGGATCACAAGTTTTTTACAAAAGTAAACAAGTTTGATGCATGGCTGGCAAGAAAGCTGAGATCTAGAATTATACATGCTAGGTTTGGAAGTATAAGGACAAAGTCAGGGGCCACTATGGCAAATCCCACCAAAATTTAAGAGAGATTTATAGATTTCTATCAAAAACTATATACATCCCTTAAAACTGCCACGGATCATAACAGTCATACATTTTTAGCCTCTTGTGATCAACCAGTAATATCAAATTCAGAATTGGAAAACCTGAATGCAAGCATCACACTACAAGACGTTAAAAAAGTGATTCAAAGTTTGAAGTTAGGTAAATCTCCAGGGCCAGACGGTTACACATACAGTATCTGCACTATAAAAAATTATAAACCTAAATAGCACCTTACCTAGCTATGCTATTTAATTGGGTATTAAAGGGTAATCCTTTGCCACCTGAAATGAACCAAGTAAGATTGTACGGTTTCCCATGGAGGGGAAGGATAGATTAGAAGTGAAAAACTATAGGCCAATATCTCTAATCAATGGAGATATTAATCCTGGTGAAGATAATGGCCAATAGACTCTCAACCTTCCTACCCCATCTGGTCCGTAAAAACACCAAATGGGTTTAACCCCACACAGGCAGGCTAGGGATAATCTGTGAAAAATTATTAATATTATTCATCAAACTAATAGTGCTTTATTATTAGTACTTAAGAGTGCTATTAATCAAGTTTGGCATTCAGGGTCACTTCTTAAATCTCTTGAAAATATATTATAGCAATCCGATAATATATATCTCTAGAGGCACATGACAAGTCTGCCTGCTTTCACCACTGCTGTTTGCATTGGGTTTGGAACCTTTAGCCCAAGCAATAAGAGCAGACACAGAGATCAAAGGCCTTAATGTAGGTCTACATCCCTACAAAAACTCATTATTTGTGGATTATATTTTATGCAACCTGGCAGACCCAGCCAACTCCTTGGAGAAATGAATGATCATTAAGGAATTTGGTTATATTTCGGGACTTAGTATAAATGAGGACAAAACAGAAGCTTTACCTAATGCTATCCTAGCCCACATGAAAGAGCTTTTATAAGCGCAATATCGATTCCAATGGGTGGGGAAATCTATTCAATATTTAGAATTTAAAATCACCTCGAAAACTGATATCTTATATCAAGAAAACTATCACCCACTCTTAAAATCCTTGCGTGCAGACTTGGTGAATTGGTCAAAATACCCCATATCTTGGTTGGGAAGGATAAACGCTTTCAAAATGAGTGTTCTGCTGAAACTAATATATCTATTTGCAGTAAATATCTGCTCATGGATCAAGAGCTGGCTAAAAGACAGGAAGCAAAGGGTTGTTGTAAATGGAACATACTCCGATTGGTCTAATGTGATAAGTGGGGTTCCTCAAGGTTCAGTATTAGGTCCTCTCCTTTTTAACATATTTATTAACGACATAGAAGTAGGACTCGAAAGTAGTGTCTCCATTTTTGCTGATGACACTAAGTTGTGCAAGGTAATAAAATCAGATAATCATGTACTTTCCCTACAAAGGGATTGGTATAAATTAGAGAAATGGGTGGCTAAATGGCAGATGATATTTAATACAAATAAATGCAAGGTTATGCATTTGGGAAGGAAAAATAGCCATGCAATCTATAATCTTAATGGAGCAAATCTAGGGGTATCAGATATTGAAAGGGATTTCGGAGTACTAGTGGACAACCATCTAGGTAACAGCGCTCAAAGCCAAGCAGCAGCTGCAAAGGCAAGTAAAATATTAGCATGTATTAGGAAGGGTATAGAAGCAAGGGAAGCAAATATAAGTCTGCCACTATACAAAGCCCTAGTACACCCTCATTTGGAATATGGAGTACAATTTTGGGCACCACTTCATAAAAATTACATTTTAGAGCTGGAAAAAGTACAGAGAATGGCTACAAAACTAATAAGGGGAATGGAGGGGCTAAGTTATGAAGAAAGACTAATCAAATTAAACGTATTTTCGCTAGAAAAAAAGTCGTCTACGAGGGGATATGATTACCTTATTTAAATACATGGAGGGTCAATATAAGGCTTTGTCAAGTGAACTTTTTGTAGCAAGAGATTTTCAACTGACAAGAGGACACCCTTTGAGGTTAGAGGAAAAAAGATTTCACCTTAAGCAAAGAAAAGGGTTCTTCACAGTTAGGGTGGTTAAACTATGGAATTCTCTACCAAAGGAGGTGGTAACAGCGAATTCGATAGACAACTTCAAAAAGGGGTTAGATATATTTTTGAATAAAGAGGGCATTCAAGGTTATCCTAGATAACTAGCGAAGGAATATTGATCCAGGGAGCAATTTGATCGCCAGTTTCTGGGGTTAGGAAGGAATTTTGCTTTTTTTTCCTCTTATGAGACAATTGGCAAAGTTTCAATGTTTTTTTTTTTTTGTTTGCCTTCCTCTGGATCAGTTAACAATTAATAATTAATAGTCCACATTAAAAAGATCAATAGAGATCTAAAAAGGTTGAATTTGATGGACTAACTCTTTATTCCTCCAATACTATACTATTAATAATTATTTAATCAATAAATTAATTAATAACTAATCCGCATATTGCAGATCAGAGGAGATCTTAACAGGTTGAACTTGATGGACTGAAAGTCTTTTTTCCACCTTAATTACTATGTAACTATGTAACTATGTAACTATTTAGGTCTCTTCCAATCCCTATAAATCAGACAGAAATGAAAGGCTTCCAAAGAAAGGTAGTCAAATTTATCTGGCTAAATAAACTGTCTATTAACGAAATAGCTATGCACAAACATAAGTCAAAAGGGGGGCTCTCGTGTCCTTATCTAAGGAAATACTATAGAGCAGCCCAGTTATCGTTTATCCCCATCATCCATTCACCCTGGATGTTTAAAGAAGATCATATTTTACAGCCCTATTGCTGGGATACCCTGATTTGGTTAGATAAAATTCCAGAACCAATCCTGAAAGATAGACACCCTATCATTAAACATATTATACAATGCTGGAGAGGGGGGGGGGGGACATACAAATCTTTTCTCAAACCCTTCATATCTGATCCCCTGTCCTTATATAGCCACAAGCTCCCAAAGGCATTAGTAGGGAATCTTTACATTGGTGGAGGACAATGAGTTTAGATAGACTAGGAGCCTGGAAGGAGGACGATAAACCTACAAGCATTAAAACCATCAGTGATAAATTCAACCTTCCAATGCACGAACACTTCAAGCTTTGTAGATTTAAGCACTTTGTAGACTCCATAATCAGAGACCAAGCTCCTACCTAGAAAGACTTGGCTATTGCAAATTTGTCTCAAATTTCCGACGGCAAAAGGTATAATTAGTGGCATCTATGACATTTACAACTCCCAGAAAAGCACAGAGAAAGATAAATATATTATGGATTGGGAAGCAGATATGAACAGAACTGTGAACGGGAGAAATGGGATATAGCCTGGAGAAATATCTATATAGGCGCCTTAAATCAGAGTTGATTGGAAATATTGATTAAAGAGCATCGAACTTACTTAACCCCAAAGAGAATTGCTAAATGGAAACATATAGACAGTCCAAATTGTTTTAGAGGGTGCAGGTTGAGAGGCTCCTTCTTTCACATTTAGTGGGAGTGCCCCAAAGTTAAGGTAATCTGACGAACACTATCTCAGTTAGCGACAACTTTGTTTGATACCCAAATCAAAGCAGAACTTGAGTCCTGCTTATTAGGGATACCGATAGATGCAATCCCATACTCTCTAAACAGACTATGGCAATTTATTTGTCTAGGAGCAAAACATCACATTGCCAGAAATTGGAAACAAAAAGAACTAGACTTTCAAAAGCTCATAAAGAAGATTGAATACATAGCTATTAATTAAAAAAATTACACATTCCGTGGAAGACTTAATACCCTGGGATCTGGAGGTCTGGGGCCCTGGATAGAAAATAGGGAGGGCTTACAAAGATAGGCTATACATATATCCGAAGAACTCAAATCAAGTGGTGAAGAGAAAGGAGGAGGCCGAGACAGGGACTGGCCAAGGCTGCAGATTTACCTGGGGGAGTGGACTGCGGACAGCCAAGGTAAAAAAATTGCTTTATAAATACAGAAAGTGACCAGCATAGAATTGGTGTTTATTTTAATTAATTTTTTTCAAAATTTTTGTTTCAGTCATAATTGTTGATGAAAAAGGTTCTCCCATATGCTCAAATCAAGACAACGACAATACCGTTTATGTAAAATCTTTATTGTTGATAATGAGAGCTCTGTTCTGACTTAAAAAGTCTGAACTTTTTCAAATGTTATCCAGAAAACAGAAAATGTATGTCACAAGACAGATACATTTGTTAACGCTATATCAGCAAGATAACAAGAGTTGTCTCATTATGGATGTATTCAAATTACTGTCTAATAAAAAGTTAATGGATGAAAAAAAAATTGCTTTACAATTCTAACCTTTATTTAGAAGTGGAGGCTTGTATATTTAATACTTTATAACAAATGTCTTTAATATAGCTTTTCTGATCAGTGTTCAGAAGCTGTAAAAGAATATGTGAAATGTTATCAATGAAAACACCAATCAAGTGCTACAAAATATTAAATATTAATAGTGAACATGGTTAGATTTCCACAGTCACTAACTCAAAAACTACAGAAAAGAGAATTCCCTTTAAAAAAAAAATGCTTTATAAAGCTTGCTGTCTTGTGAAAGCACTATATAATTATTAACTTATTTTGACATGATGTCAATATAAGTAACACTAGCAACGTTTTCCCTTCTTTTTTGTTCATGATATATGTGCAATATTTTTGACACAGCTATCAATATAAATAAGAGTGACTCAAAAATATTTACCTCATTCGACACCATTTGTAGTGTTACATCCTGGAATTGAATTAAAATATTTTTGTAGTGAGCATATCTAAAAAGACATAATTAAGAGGATCAAGGAGCTATAAAAAACACCCAGTTAAAAATGTTGGTAAAAGATCATTAAAACAAATGGAAAGACTATGGCACAGTTACAAGTTTTCCTAGAGAAGAATATATCCTAAAACTGAGCAACTGGGTGAGGATGTTGTAGTCAGAGAAGCATCCAAAAAGGCAGAGCTAACTCTGAGGGTACTGAAGAGATCCACTGCTGAGATAAGAGAGACTGTCCATGGGTTCACTATAACTCGGACACTCCAAAAAGCAGAGTTTTATTGAAGAGGGACAAGAAAAGTCATGGCTGGAAAAAAATCATGTAAAATTGTGTTTGGAGTTTGCCAAAACACATGTGGGAGACACAACAAACATGGAAATCGGTGACCATGAGACCAACATTTTCATTTTGGCCTTAGTGCAAATCCATCTTCGTCCTTCACCCTGATAACAACATCCCCACAATGTAGCATGATGGTGGCAGCATTGTGTTGTGTGGATTTTTTCATTATTGGGGACTAAGAAACTGTCCAGGCTTAGGGACAAGATGGATGGAGTGATTACAACCTGTTTAAGTCTGAGATTGGGGAGGAGTTTCATTGCCCAACAGATTTAAAGCCAATCAAAACGGTCATTGTAGCCAAATTAAGTTTTATTAAATCAAATGGTAAATCTCCATCTTAAAATCAAGTTATGCATAAAACAAATACTATCTAGTATTTTATCTAATACATGTCTCCTAAGTAAACTGTCAAATTAATTTTACAATTGTCACATGGTGAATCTATGGGGCATTCCTTTCTCAATTTTATATCTTTTAAGGAGTTTCTTTCTGATTGGAAGATATATAAAGAATTGATTGTGTAGCCTTGTCACAATTTTAATATGGACTTAATCTCAAGAATTGAAAATAGATATGCACATTAGAAAGTGAACAAGAAGCCATGGTCATTATTTGAAGCTGGAAGTTAAAGAAAGCAGGTATAAACAAATATTACTTTACATAAAGGGAAGTATAAATACCTTGTGTAGCAGATTTCCAGAAGTGAAGGAATTCAAGAAAATGCCGGGCCTTCATAAGGCTTTATTGAAGATTAATTCAGTTATAGATAGATAAATAGATAGATAGATAGACAGATAGATAGATAGATTGATAAAACAAGATAAGTTAAATGAGCAAACTTACCGTTGCAGCTCTTAACAGTCCATTTTGCCCCCTGAGATAGCTTAGTGAATCTACTTCTATATTTCTAATGCTTTGGGGTTTTGAAAACAAATTAACTTATATTTACAGTTAATTAATAAGTAAGCAAATATTACATTACCAAAGACTAATAATGCAATCAGTAGTATATAGGTTTGTTGATATTATGAAGAGGTTCATTGTGCAATACAAACTTTACATTAGTTGGAGTATATCAGTATACAGTGGTGAAAGGGAAGCTTGTTAAGTTGTTGTAAAAGTGCTTATTTTGCATTTACATAAGAACCAAACTTTAAATTAGATAGACGCTAAAGGGTATAATTTTAATTAAATAGGAAAAGCATATACTTGATAGTCTGCTTAATATATGGTTCCCTAGATAGGTTGATGTGAGTTTAACGCTTGAACTTTGTATGCAAATATTGTTACTGCAGTCTAGTAGCATAATAATTTGGTGCTTGACATTGTTCCAAAGTGTGACTGATGTGGTTAAAAGTTGCATTATATTTTGCCTTATGGGGCTCTGGAATGCAAACGCACAATGATTGAAATGATAATTGATTGTCAGACTGAAATCTCTTTGCATACACATTTAGATTTCAACAGTTAGCATTTTGCTGAAAAAATGCTAAAATAATACAATATTTTTATTTGTGCATTTTTTATATATATTTTTTCTATTCATTCGGGAGACATAGAGAGTATATATATATTTAATGTTACAGGTCATAACAAACAGCATTTACATTATTTAATAAACATATTAATTACTAGTTAAAAACTTACCAGGAAAAAAGTTTTGATCAAATCAGAGACAATTCTTGTTATATTTTACCAAAACTTTTTAGATCCCCTAAGTACTCTCCAAGCATTTCAAGGGGTGAGTTTGTTAAGTAGATTAATATCCCATTTCATGCTGTAGATAGGTTCCTAGAATTCAGAGTGCTAAGTGAAACAGCACTAAATGGTAATTTTAAGATTGGGTAGATAAGGATAGGGGAACTCATGGAAAAACATATGCAAAAAAAATTTAATTCTCAAAATTGTTTGATTTATATAAACTTTTTAAGGAACTGCAAACATTACACCAACAACACAAACTGAACATTTTTTTTTTTTTTAAAGAAACAGCAAACATTAACTAAACAGTCAACTTTAAATGGCAGATGTGGAAGCTTCAGTTTCGTCCTCCATTCTGGATTTTTTGGACACAAACTCGTTCATAGTCTTTGCTTTCTACAGCCATCAAGTAGATACTGTTTACAAGACATTGCCCCAAAAATGCTCTCACATTTCTGGTCCTGACACTGTCCAGATCATTGGCCACACAATCATCTAGAATGTAATTTATGGACCACAAACTCTTAGGGCCTCATTCTATTATCGGACGTAAATCGGCCGTAAGGCTGCGATTCCTTGCGGGGGTTCGCAATTCTATTATACGGCCCCGCAAGGATCTCCCCTTACGGCCGGCCGCATATCTTGAAACCGGCCGTAATATAAAAACGCAAAAATAAATTCAAGCCTGCACTGTACAGCTCTGTAAATGCTAGGGATCATATTGGGGGACATGAGGATTAAAAGTAACCCCCTCTCAAGCTTGCACATCAGCCCAAACCCGAGTTCAAATTAACTGTTTATTTTCCGGCTGCGGCGTGGGCGTATCTGAGGTGCTCCAAGCACTCTGGACCTTTTACATGTATATTTTACGTATATTAAAAATTAAATATTTTACGGATTTGAGTATAGGATAATTATGTGCTATTTTTTCTAACACCTAAAATCCCTTTATAGTCTTCTCAAAGTGCAGGATGGCTTTATTTGAGCTATTTTATGTGCTTAATTGGTGCTAGCGGGACCTTTTTCCTGCAAGTAAGCTGCGGCTCGTTTTTAGCCTTGCAGACAGGGTTCCCGGAGCAATAGAATCGCAACCAGGCTTTTCTTACGGCCGATTTCCTTGCGGCCGTTTTAGATCAAAGGCTTTCCTCTGGCGCGATCGGCCGCAAGGGATAGCAAGGCGCCGGCCGCAAGCCTGCCGGAGTCCCCGGCCGGAGGGGAATAGAATAGCCGTAAAGCTTGCGGCCGGTCCTTGCGGCCCCGCAGCGGCTGCGGCCGTAATAGAATGAGGCCCTTAGTGAGAAACTCAGTAGAAAGTTGTTTTAGTTCCTCAGTGTCAGAGTCACTGCTTTCCCGGGCTTCCAGAATGTCCTGTTCTGGCAGTTTGAAGGTCTTTATTGTTAAGGTTCTCATCTGAAGCTTGCGTCAACTCCTCAATGTCCTGATCAGTCTGCATCTCATAGTCCAGCCGTATTGACCAGGTCTAAAATCTCGTCAATGGTGGGCTGTTCTGGTTCCACATTTGCACACAGCTCTGTTCATATCTTTCTCCACAATGCTCTCAGACATTGATATACTTTTTTCCAAAAATCCATCATGGGTTCTTTGTGATTGCTGTCTCTTTGGTCAATGAGTTGGCGGAATGTGTGGCGAAGATAATAGGCCTTGTAGGTTGCAATGACACCCTAATCCATTGGCTGGATGAGTGAAGTAGTATTGGTTGGCAGGAAAATTACTTCCACTGGAATGCAGCAATGGACCTCAGACAAGTCGGGAGTGTGGCTTGAGCATTTTCCATTGCAGCGGCACTTTGATCTCAATTCCTTTACACCGGCAGTAGCATTGCACCGATGGGAAGAAATGTTTGTTGAACCAGTTTTTGAAGATGTCCATGGTGATCCAAGGTTGAATTGCCAAATGACCAGGAAAGTAGATTTTGTAATGTGTTTGAATGGTACACCAGCAATGGCTTGATCTTTAAATCGCCACTGGCCTTCCCACCCAGAAAAAGTATTAGATGGTCTTATGCTGCTTTAAACTTGGACCTCACTTGGCATTCCCTTGAAAATCAGTTCGGCCTCGTCAATGTTGAATAACAGTTCTGGAGGATAATTGCCTCTTTCTATGATGTCCTTCAAAGCGGTGGGAAAGGCTGCAGCAGCTACGTTGTCTTGTGTGATTTTAAAGTTATACAGGTTGTTTCTTTTCTTGAAGCGGTCAAACCAACCTCTGCTGGCTGAGAAGCTTTTGGTCACACCTGGTGTTTGGTTTTGGATATTATTGTTATTATTATTGTTTATTTATAACGCACCAACATATTCTGTAGCGCTAATATGAACGTAGATGCTTCTGGCCTACTCCATGATGATCGCTTGGCTGAGAGGCATGCTGCGCTCTATTTCGTCATCAATCCAGATGGAAAGCCACTTCTCCATTTCCTCCAGGGCATAGCATATGGACCAGGTAATCTTCTTGATAGAAGATGTGGTGCTGGGATCGTCTCCTTATCTTTAAGGATGGTGCGGATGATGGGGTTTGTTAACTTTAAATCTGTTTCAATGTCAACTTGGCATTTTCCTTTTTCCAAGCAGTCCAGCACCTGCATCGTCACATCTTTGCACTCACTCATGTTCTGTAAAACAGTACAAAAACAATACAATTACTGTAGATTTTATTTGAAAGTAACAACCACATGATTAGAAACAAGGGAATAAAATATTCTGTACTTTGTCTTGAATGGTTGAGGTAGGAAAAGGTATCTTTCTGGGGCTTTCTGGTCATCTAGGCTGTCACTTTTCTTCTCCTCTTTTCTTCTGTCTGCTGTTCTGTTTCTTTTAACGCTGTGGCAGAGTTCTGAGCGTTAACCGGGGTCCCGTGAGGAAAAATCTGTATTATAGCAGGGTACACTGTTAAATGAGTTCTGGCGGCCAAACACAGCACTATAGCTGTTTAGCACTAAGTGGGGAATTAGAGCAAAAATAGCGATATAGCAAATCAGTGCTAAAAGAAGTAGCGTTTAGCAGGGTATACCTGTAAGTGGAAGTTTCATGAAATATAAATGCATCAGATAAAGGAGAATCAGTAATGGATGCAAACATTTTTGTTTCATAAAAAATCCCCAAATAAATACTTTTTTTAAAAACCTACGGTAACCTAAAATTTTAAACATTTCTTCAGTTTGCTGACAATTATTTCTGAAAATTAAGATACATTTGCATAAAATTCATAAGCAATGTATCGGTGTACAGAGATTCGGTCTCTGCAGCAAAGCATAATGCGATTTGTAGTCCCACCACACACCTCTCTCTCCACTAGAATGAAACAGTCCAGTTAGAGATACTCACACACACCTCTCCCTCACTGGAACACAGCAGCAAATCTGCTGGATCAGCATAACGCAGCATCGGTTTAAAAATGTGATTACATGTAGATTTTTTTTGGTTAGTACAAGGTGCCTATGTAGGCACCTCTGGTGTGTGGAAGCCACTTTTTTAAATTAAATAAATCTATATGTGTATATAATGACTATATGTAATGCATGTTTCTGATATAAGTAGTATGTTTTAGATTCAGAAAGTTAAAACCAGGGAAACTTCCATATAAAGTTAAAGGTCCACTACACTATTTGTTTGAAAACCGAGCATAACTAGGAGATCAATTAAACAGGAAATAAATCATAAAGATCATTTTTAATAAAAAATACATTTTGATTACTTTGCTGGGTCCTGGTGGAAGTTATGAGAGGGTAAAAGGGGCATATACATGTCCGGAGAGATACAGTTGCATTTCGTGAAGCAAGGAGTCTGCTTCTGAAAAGGGTGTGATACATCCTTGACAAACAATATTTTTTTTTCTTGAATTGCATTGGTCCTTTAATTGGACTTAAATACCATTTTTGTTGCTGTGCACATGTTTAAACATTTTGTCTATAGCACTTTAAGCTCATATTTTCTACTCCTGTTTTATCAAAGGGTTTATAAAAATGTTTTGTAAAGAGTTTAAGGATTTCCAATCTGTTTATTTCTGAACCAACAATAATAAAAAATAAGATGAAATTCTGTACTTTACATGCTTTATAATCAAACTGTTTAGATAAAAAAAAAAGCACAAGCATAGAAATGTCTGTTTCCCAGCTATGAACTTCATGACTGTGTCATGTCTATGATTAATGTTTTCTATTTCATCCACCGAACAATATAACATTTTCTTTCGGTTCTGCTTTTCTTCACTGGAAGACAATAGAATGCCATCTTAGTTTAAGGACGCTGCAGGAGAGTTCCCAGTGGTTTCAGTTCAATCGTTTTGTGAATGTTCCATACTAATAAAACACTAGGAATCTGTAATGACCAAATGATTCACAAATACACATTATAAAAAATAAATAAACAAATTCAAAAGAAGTTAGTAAACAGAAAAGAAATGGATGCTTTTCATATATTTCAAATGGAAAATGGACTCAGGTAAGAGATTTCTATAAACTTAATCTGTTTATCAACTTGTTTTTTGAGAGCAGTAGATTAAATCTTAGATGAATACTAAAGTCAAATAATTTCAGTATGGTTCTTTTAAGAACGCAGATTTACAATAGGCCAAATGTTTATAATAAAAAAAAAATTAAACATCAGTGTTTAGTTTATTTTCTAATACATAGGCTCCTGGGTTTTCAATTACTCAAATACTTCTTCTTCTAGTCATGTGCATATCTGTTCTGCCAGGTATTTGGAACCTTATACATTTATTTTGAGTCCATTACCTCCACAGTTACATTGCAAATGGAAAATATATATGAAGGCAACCTTTGAACTTGACAAAACTTGAAAAGTAAACAAACAGGAGTGCTCTTATAAGAAAATAATGGAATAATAAATGTAAAAATGTTTGGCCACTATTGAGTCTCTTATTCAAAAGAATATATTTTAATAAGGGACATCATAGTCTATTTAAACTTCTCCCTCTTACATATATTGTGACAAAAGACCCCCGCTCTAGAAGTTGGTGTACGTGACAGATTTCTGAGAGCTAACTCCTGGATCAGTTGAATCTAGAGACACCTGTTCACAGATTTTAAAAGTTTGGCCAAGAGAGCTGGATGTGGCTGTTTTAGGGATTGCAGCCTGCTCTGTGGCAGGCCCTGTTTATGTACTACTGCTAGCAGTAATAGAGACAGGCTTTGTTTGGGGCCTGCAACCTTGCAAGGCTGAGAATGCAAACTGGGGAAAGTTTGCTTAAAGGAAAATAAAGCAAATATGCTGATAGTGAGAGCTGCTTAAGATATATTTAAAATTCTATTATTTCTATTATTCTAGTAAATTACTACATTGTAAAATACAGTCATTTGTAAGTGCTCTCATATTACCGTATGAAATATTTATACAAGAAAACCTTCATGTTAATTAACACCATATCTGGCAACTGAATGCTGAAGAAAACACAAACACGCAAATTAAAAGTAATAGTTTGTTTGTACTCTGAAATAAATGCAATGTACTTGAGGAAACGTATATTTTTCATACCATCATTATTTAGCTATACTGCCCATTTGATTAATTTTGTTTGGCTTTACATAAATAATTTTCTAATTTATTCTAAATTGTTCTAATTAGTTGAAACATTTATTTAATTTACTGTTGAGTAGTAACATTCTGGTAAATTAGATAAACTATCTGTACTTATTTTATATTATTACATTGGTAGTTTCTATGGTAAATAATTATATTTTCAATAAGTTGTCACTAACCATATGGGTGTTTTGTGGTTAGAAATGTTTCCTGCTACAGGATCAATGATAGTGAATATCCAATCCAGCGCTTTACAGTTGTAGAAATATCATAACATTTAAAAAAAGTCCATAACTGATTGATATGTACATGAAAGTAGACACTAAACTAATTAATTTGCAATCTTTTTAACAGGTCAGACTCACAGGCAGACAGACACATGAGAGAGATTTGGGCAAGTGCACGTAATAAGAAAACATTATAAGATCACTTGGTACTTGAACTAGGGATGCTACTGTCTTCCTTAAGCCATGTACCAAATATTAGGGATATTTGTACAGGTGTGCTAATCCTTAAGATGGAGGCACTAAAGCCTTAAAATAGTCAGGCAATAGCATTCAACAAAGAAACAATAGCATTTAGAAAACAATATATAAGATTATATTTATATAAACCATAGTGTTACAGCTTCTTAGTAATGGGAGTAAATTGATCTTTAAAAAACAAATTATGAAACGGTAAAATGATATCTCTAGATCATTTATCAGAGAGAATAAACATTGGTAATATCCTTAGGAGTTGAAATAATTAGGAATTTATTATCATCTTTATTGTAACCGTGAATAAAAAAATAATTTTAAAATCAAAGACTATGATGAATATGGTGCCAGCGGTTTAGAATGTAATATTCAAAATATATGGTTCAGGGCAAAAATTAATCTGCAAGGGTATAGTAAAAATATAAAGTTCAGTTCTGTGTTTCAATCTATAACATCTATATTTTATTTTCACCTTGCTTAACTAGTATTGTATCTGTCAACACTAGTTAACACGCTTTATTTAGTACATACCCACATAAGTCCATCTTTTTAAATTATAGATCTCTATTTCATCTGTAGAAAATGATGGTACCAATGGATAAACTTCTATTCTAATATAGCAGATTGAATTATTAATATTGTATACATCTGCACCACCAATTGGGTATTTTATTAGTGATTTTGTATTCACTCAACACTATATGCTTGTAGCAAACAATTACTTGTTAAGTTCTATTTATAGTAGCCCATCAAGCGCATCTCGCTCAGCCGTTCTGCACTACCAGGAAAGCAACCTTCCATCTTATGTGAAGCAATTTCCAACGTAAGCTTTGAGAAATTCAGAACCAGTGGTGGATAAAACTAGCGAAAAGAACTCAGCAGTGTGCAGATGTCAACCTTACTAAAGCATTTAACACCGTGAGCAGGAAGGGTCTGTGGCAAATACTGAAATGTATACAATGTCATCCTGAGTTTCTCAACATGATCATTCAGCTACATGAAAACCAGTGTGGCCAAGTCAGGCACAGCAACAACCTGAGATGACTAAAGACCCACACCAAGACAATGGAACAACTGGTTAGAGAGCTACTATTCGCCAATGATGCTGCCCTTGTTTCCCATATGGTGACAGCTCTGCAGCGATTGACATTTTGCTTCGCCGAGGCTGCGGAGCTCTTCAGTCTAGAAGTCACTTTGAAGAAGACAGAAGTTCTCCACCAGCCTGCACCTCTGGAAGATTACTGTTCTCCTTGCATCACTGTTGGCTAGTCCGAGCTGAAAACAGTCCACCAGTTCATCTACCTGGGTTGCATTGTCTCCTCAGATGCTAAGATTGGCAAGGAAATTGACAACAGACTGGCAAAGACAAATAATGCATTCGGCAGGTTTTATAAAAGGGTTTGGAATAACAGGCATCTGAATAAATGCACCAAGGTCAATGTGTACAGAGCTGTTGTGTTGACCACCCTACTGTACAGCTCTTAGTCCTGGGTTACCTACCACCATCACCTACGACTTTTTGAGCGATTTCTCAGCACCATCCTCAACATCCACTGACATGAACACGTCCCCAACACTGAAGTCCTAGAACAGGCAGGAGTCATCGACATTGAGGCCATACTGTTGAAGACACAGTTTTGTTGGGCAGGACACATGTCTAGGATGGAGGATGATCAGCTTCCAAAGATTGTGTTATTTGGTGAGCTCACCTCTGGTTATCGTGACAGAGGAGGACCGAAGAAGAGTTACAAGAACTCATTGAAATAACCCCCTGATGCCTGTCACATTGACCATCATCGATGGATGACTTTAGCTTCAGACTGCAAGGCCTGGAGAAGTACCATTCACTAGGTTGTCTCCTTTTTCGAGAGAACATGCAGGGCTGATCGTAAGGACAAAAGGAGACAGAGGAAAAATCTTGTCTCTGCAGCACCCAAATCAGAGCAATCCTTCCCATGCAACCACTGTGGTTTAGTCTCCCTGTCCAGCATTGGCCTCATCAGCCCCCAAGGAGCCTGCAGATGTAGAAAACATTCCTTTTAAATCTTCATTCGAGAAGCCAAGCCAATCACATTTGTGGCAAATAGCTACTGTATACGTTCTATTTGTATCCACATTGTGTTTCTTTTAATAATATTGGTTACTTTTGTAAAACTGTTTCTAAAAAATTGTTACAAAAGTAACCAACATTATCAAAAGCATATCTTCATCTTTTTGATGTTGAGTAGCTGGCCAGCTTTTGCACTCTCTTCTTTTACCCTCATGAATAGGTCCTTTAGTCCTCCCCACTTTCAGGCATCAAAGTAGTATATTCTACATATCTGAAGTTGTTGATATTTCTTCCAGCAATATTGATTCCGGCTTTTGATTAATCCAGCCCAGCCTTACGCATGATGTACTCTGCGTATAAGTTGAATAAATAAGGTGACAATATACAACCTTGTTGCATACCTTTTCTTCTTGGTCCACATGCATATTCTTCAGGAGGAGGATGAAATAATCTGGTACTCCCATTTATTTAAGAACATGCCACATTTTGTTGTGATCCACACATTCAAAGGCTGTTGCAAGTTTTTCCAGGTATCTTTTGGTTTCCTACTTTAACATTCCAATCTCCTGTGATGACGTGTTGAATATCTTTGAAAAATGAGACAACTTAAGCTTCTTCAGCATCCATGGTTGGAGCATAAACTTGGATCACTGTGATGTTAAGTGGCTTGCCTTGAATTCAATTGAAATAATTCTGTCATTTATTGAGTTGTAACCGAGCACTGCTTTGGCCACCCTTTGATTGACTAAGAGGGCTACTCCATTTCTTCTTTGGTATTCTTGACCACAATACAAGATCTGGTGGTTCTGATGTGAAATATTCCATTCCAGTCCATTTAAGTTCAGGAATTCACAGGATATCAATGTTTAACCTTTTGATCTCATTCTTGATCACATCTAGTTTGCCTTGGTTCATAGTTCTAACCAGGTTCCAATGCTGAGTTGTTCTTTACAGCAGCAGACTTTCCTTTCTCCTCCAAATACATCAGCAACTGGGTGTCCTTTCAGCCCAACCACTTCATTAGGTCTGGTGCTACTTGTACTTGTCCTCTGATCTTCCTCAATAATGTGGTAGGCATCTTCTGACCCGAGGGGCTCATCTTCTGGTGCCATATCATTATGTCTCTGGTTGTGCCTGTCCATAAAGTTATTTTAGCAACTTTACTGGAGTGGGTTGCATTAAAAGGAAGCAATGCAGGTGGGGGTATTCAGATTAACATTTAATTTAAATAACTAATTAAATAAGAATAGTACATCTCAAAAACTCCAGTCTCCAGTCTTAATAAATAGTCGTATTTAACTTAGAATAAAATAATAATTGGTCTGGTGGGATTTGGTGGTCAGAAAAACAAACTATGTCAGCACTAACTATTGCACTCATTAATGGATGTTTTAGCTACATACAGTGCCTTGCAAAAGTATTCACCCCCCTTAGCATTTTTCGATTTGCATCATTTAATTTACAGAACATGCACACAACTTTGAAGATGTTTTATTTTTGTAAAGCAAATGACAAATAGGACAAAATAACAATAACAATGTGCATAACTATTCACCCCCCTAAAGTCAATACTTTGTAGAGCCACCTTTTGCGGCAGTCACAGCTTCAAGAAGCTTTGGATAAGTCTCTATGAGCTTTCCACATCTTACCACTGTGACTTTTGCCCATTTCTCCTTGCAAAACTGATCCAGCTCCGTCCAGTTGGATGGTTTTCACTTGACTACAGATTTTCTATTGGATTGAGGTCTGTGCTTTGACTAGGGCATTCCAACACATTTACATGTTTCCCCTTAAACCACCCAAGTGTTGCTTTAGTAGTGTGTTTGGGGTCATTGTCTTGCTGGAAGGTGAACCTCTGTCCTAGACTCAAATCACGCAGAGAGTGGTACAGGTTTTGCTTAAGAATATCCCTGTATTAAGCATCATCCATCTTTCCCTCACCTCTGACCAGTTTCCCAGTCCTTGCTGCTGAAAAACATCTCCACAGCATGATGCTGCCACCCACATGTTTCACTGTGGGGATGGTGTTCTTTGGGTAAAGTGATGTGTTGGGTTTGCACCAGACAAGGCCCGAAAAGTAAAATTTTAGTCTCATCAGACCAGAGCACCTTTCTCCATACATTTTGAGAATCTCCCACATGCCTTTTCGCAAACTCAAAACGTGCCATTTTGTTTTTTGCTGAATGTAAAGGCTTTCTTTTGCCCACTCTGCCATAATGTCCAACTCTATGGCGCGTACGGCTTATTGTCGTCCTATGTACAGATACTCTAGTCTCTGCTGTGGAACTCTGCCGCTCCTCCAGGGTTACCTTAGGTCCGTGAGTTTTGGTGGGTAAACGTCTCTTGGCAGGTTTGCTGTTGTGCCATGTTCTTTCCATTTGGTTATAATAGATTTATTGGTGCTCCTGGGGATCATCAAAAATGTGGATATTTGTTTATAACCTAACCCTGACTTGTACTTCTCAAGAGTTTGGAGAGTTCCTTGGTCTTCATGGCACTGTTTGGTTAGTGATGCTTCTTGCTTAGGTGTTGTAGCCTCTGGGGCTATTTTTCTCATTTTACTTCACCAACTTAGACTATTGTGTTCTGATCCATCACATCAAATTCAGATTAACAAAACATTGAATTTAAGGCTGTAATGTAACAAAATAGGTAAAAAGTCAAGGGGGTGAATACTTTTGCAAGGCACTATGTATATATACAAGAGCCTACTAGAAATTACGCTCTCTTAGATTTAATCATCACAAATAATATTGATATAGTATCAAATGTTGGAATAGGGCAACCTTTGGGAAACAGTGATCACAACACAGTCTCATTTGAGATTGAATTAAAAAAAAAAAACATTTTAAGGGGCCAACGAACACTCTTAATTTTAAAAGGGCAGATTTTAATGGTCTAAGGGCAGCAATACAAAGTATAGACTGGGACAGAGAACTGGCAGGTAAAAATACCTAACATAAATGGACAACATTTAAATCCTTACTAAATATACATACACATCGGCATATACCGTGTGGGAATAAAAGTAAAAGGAGTAAATCTCATCCAATGTGGCTTAACAATGATTTAAAGATCAAGATACGGAATAAAAAACAGGCATTTAAATTATACAAACAAGAGGGGACAGAGACTTCTTTACAGGAATACAAGGAAATCAACAAGGCTTGCAAAAGCGCAATTAGACTGGCTAAAATAGAAATGAAAAATTAATTGCAAAAGAAAGTAAGAATAACCCTAAAATATTTTTAAAGTATATTAATGGGAAGAAGGCAAGGAAGGAAGCTATAGGAACATTACAATGTGACACAGGCCGCCTGATAATTAGTGACCAAGAAAAGGCAGATGAGCTTAATAGGTTCTTTTCTTCGGAATACACAAGGGAGGTACCAGTGGTTGGGACACGGCAACATAATGGGGCTACACTACCTTTGCCAAAAAATTGGTTAACACAAGAAGTAATCCAAAAGAGGTTGGAAAAAATAAATGTTAATAAAGCCCTGGGTCCTGATGGAATACATCCAAGGGTACTAAGGGAACTGGGTTCTGTAATAGCCAAACCATTATATTTAATTTTTCAAGATTCACTCAACACAGGGTCTCTACCAGATGACTGGAGAAAAGCTGATGTGATACCTACATTTAAAAAGGGAGCAAGAGCAAATCCGGGGAATTATAGACCAGTGAGCCTCACTTCTGTAGTGGGAAAGCTTTTAGAAGGGTTAATAATGGATAATATACAAGAATATGTCTATTTGAACAGGATTATAAGAAGGAGTCAACATGGATTTATGAGGGATAGGTGATGTCAAACAAATCTAATTAGTTTCTATGAGGAGGTTAGTAGGAACCTGGATCAAGGCAACTCAGTGGATGTAGTCTTTTTGGTTTGTGCTAAGGCTTTTGATACAGTGCCACATGGGAGACTATTGTGCAAACTAAGAGATACAGGAGTTGCAGTAAATATCTGCTCATGGATTGAGAGCTGTATAAAAGACAGGAAACAAAGGGTTGTTGTAAATGGAACATACTCCGATTGGACTAATGTGGTAAGTGGGGTTCCTCAGGGTTCAGTATTCGGTCCTCTCCTTTTTAACATATTTATTAATGACTTAGAGGTAGGATTGGAGTGTGGTGTCTCCATTTTCGCTGATGACACGAAGTTGTGCAAGGTAATTAAATCAGATAGTGATGTGCTTTCCCTCCAAAGGGATTTCCATAAAATTGTGGAATGGGCACCTAAATGGCAGATGAGATTTAATACGAATAAATGTAAAGTTATACATCTGGTTAGGAAAAATAGTCATGCAATTTATAATCTTAATGGAGCAAATCTAGGTGTATCAGATATTGAAAGGGATTTGGGAGTGCTTGTGGACAACCACCTAGGTAACAGTGCTCAAAGCCAAGCAGCAGCTGCAAAGGCAAATAAAATATTAGCATGTATTAAGAAGGGTATAGAAGCCAGAGAAGCAAATATAATTCTGCCACTATACAAATCCCTAGTATGCCTCATTTGGAATATGGAGTACAATTTTGGGCACTACTTCATAAAAAAGGACGTTTTAGAGCTGGAAAGGGTACAGAGGAGGGCAACAAAACTAATAAGGGGAATGGAGGGGCTAAGTTATGAAGAAAGACTAACCAAAGTGGTGACAGCGGATTCGATAGATAACTTTAAAAGGAGCCTGGATTTATTTCTAATTTAAAAGGGAATTCAGGGTTATCATGGATAATTAGAGAGGCAGTATTGATCCAGAGAGAAGGAAAGAGGTCTCGCTAGCACCAATTAAGCACATAAAATAGCTCAAATAAAGCCATCCTGCACTTTGCGAAGACTATAAAGGGATTTTAGGTGTTAGAAAAAATAGCACATAATTATCCTGTACTCAAATCCGTAAAATATTTTATTTTTAATATACGGAAAATATCCATGTAAAAAGTCCAGAGTGCTTGGAGCACCTCAGACACGCCCACGCCGCAGCCGGAAAATAAACAGTTAATTTGAACTCGGGTTTGGGCAGATGTGCAAGCTTGAGAGTGGGTTTCTTTTAATCCTCATGTCCCCCAATATGATCCCTAGCATTTACAGAGCTGTACAGTGCAGGCTTGAATTTATATTTGAGTTTTTATATTTCTGAGATTACGGCCGGTTCCAAGATATGCGGCCGGCCGTAAAAGGAGATCCTTGCGGGGCCGTATAATAGAATCGCGAGTTAACTGAACCCCCGCAAGGAATCGCAGCCTTACGGCCGATTTACGGCCGATAATAGAATGAGGCCCTAAGTAACTATGTAACTATGTAACTAGGTAATATACTGTATATAGGATCAGATCATTCTGAAATTCTCTATAGATGGACCCACAGAGAAATCCCTCCACCCCTTTTGTAATGTGAAAGAAGGAGAGAAACACCAGAGACATACACGCATTGTTGTTCTGTATGAGCAAAGTGACTGAAGGAAAGGTCTTAGCAGAAAGCAGTTAATAAGGGAATTGTTTGATTACTTTTTGTGGTGCTTTACAGTTCTGGTTGTGTTGCAAAGGTAGGTTATGGTGAGTTTAGATAGAACAAGTAGGTGTGTCAGGGAGGTATAATATAAGGATGAATTAATGTAACAAGAGAGCTTTGTTAATCATTGTTTGATCTGTGATATTGTATGCAAATCTTACAGACCAGATGATATATATCAATTGATGTGTATTCACTAACATAACACTTTAGTATAGTTTCCTCCTTCCCTCTCGCTGTATATGCTGAAACAATGTCACACTAGACAGAATGAATTCAAAATAGACTGTAGCTGATAACATAAACAAACACCTGGTAACAATATATATAACAAATGTGTGATTTGGCTTTAATATGGTATCACTATTCTATGACTTCTCTCTATAATCTGAAACATCTATCAGCAACATGAGGAAAATATACGTCAAACAGTAGCAAAAAATTACATTTATGAAGGACAGTGCAAACACACTACAGCCTTCAGTTATCAATGCTATCTATAAAAACAAGCTTAAAATGAAATATAGTATCAAATAAAAATAGCTATAAAAAAAATTGGAAAAATGACTCCTTCTGTGTCCCTATTTTCTGAAGTGTCAAACAAAGGTGAAGGTAAGGTAATCTTCACAGCATGTACAGTTGTCAGTGTAAGGAGATACCTTTTTATTATAGCCTTTACAGGTAAATGCTAAAGAAATAGTTTAGATGTTTCTTTCTATAAATGATAAATTGAGCCAGAAAAATGTACAGGAGTTGGGTAGAGATGAGTAAATTACTTTCAATGTGTTTTGTCAACATGTGCCTCGAAATACTGGCAGTACAGAAAACCTGTTAGAAATTTATAGTGAATTAATCTTGAAATTGAACTGCCAAACTTTCCAAACAAGGAAACGTATGAACCCATTACATGAACTGTGCAATATAACACAGGAATGTATCTATCTATCTATCTATCTATCTATCTATCTATCTATCTATCCATCTATCATTCTATCTTTCTATCTACTTTTATATATATATATATATATATATATATATATATATATATATATATATATATATATATATATATATATACATAGGAGCTGTGAATGTCCAGTAATACAGATGAATAATCAGGCTAGTGTAGTATCAATTGAAACCTTTTTATTAGACAAGCGTTTTATTTAGAGCTACAGGGTTAATTTCTTTATCAACTCAGAAGCAATATATAAACACACACATACACACAATTTTCTGAAACAAAATAGAAATGACCAAGTGGGAAGTATTGAGGAATTTTAATCATGATTAATATGTGAACGGAAGAAAAAGTAATATATGTTCCTTTTTTCTAGACCTCCCATGGACTGATACTTCCCGCTCTATTATTAATCCACCACCACTACAGATACATTGTTCATTAGTTGTTCATTACAGTATGGACAGAACAATTCTGAGGTGTAAAGCATCTGGAAAAGGAAAGGAACATTGTTAGGTGCTTTTACTGTACAGGGTTACCAATGCTAGAAAAATAGCTGATCTTAAGCATCATCAGCCTTATTAAATTGCGATTCTGCCAATTCTAAAGGGCTCTATATAAGCACATAGCATATTTTTTTACAGAAGTTTTTAGTTAGTGAAGACCTTGCTTTCGGATAGAAGTTCACTAACTAAAAACTTCTGTAAAAAAAAAATGCTCTGTGCTTATATAGAGCGCTTTAGAATTGGCCGAATTTAATAAGGCTGCATATCTGCAAACTACTGAATTTAAAGCAGATTATATATCCAAATGTAATCAACAATTATACTCTTAAAATGAATAATTACAATTCATAAAATCAATTATTTATGAACTCCTAAAATAAGTTAGTAAAATGCATAAAACAATTATATTGTCAGAAAACAGGCCTGCTGTATTGGATGTAGGGGTATACAACACACTATTTTATTAAAATTAAATAAATAATTAGTTAGGTCCAGCAGACTAAAACAAGGAAATGAGCAGAGACTTGTGGGACAAATATGCATGATTTTGGCCACCTGTTACAGCAGAATCATGTTTCTGCGAGTCTAAAGAAGAAAGTGAGAAATCAGACATTCAAAAATTAGAGAGAATGTCACTAAGAGAAAGACCTGTGGGAGGTAGAATAAGAGGGACAGTTATAAAATGAGGATGGTTGAGGATTAAAGGATATAGTATGGTATGGGGGACAACAGATGGAAAAGTGAGGGACTTTCCCATCCATTGGAAAAAGGGCATTTTGAACAGAAGAAGAGGATGGAACAAGGAGATCAATGAAAAGAGTAAATAAAGAAAGAAAAATAAATAGGGAGATGAATAGAATAGATCGGCGACTGAATGTGGGAAATAGAAAAGAGGAATACAGTTTGGGAATATGTTAAGGTGGACAGAAAGAACCTGTGAAGAAACTGGGAAATATATACATAAAACAAAGAGGGGTGAAATTGTAAAAAAACTATTGAAAGAAAAGAGACAGGGTAAAGGGCAGTTATAGTTTTGAAAAGGGCAATATTGGCAGTCATGGGATACTTTGCTAACATCCTTGTATTTTCTGCTGTGTTCAAGGACTTTTGATATATTGCTGAACAGACATGTGATCTCCCTGCTGCTATTTGTGGTTTATGTGCCACAAGTGTTTTGCTGCAGAATTGAGAGAAGCTCTACATCCTTCACATATAATGAGCTGATTGTACTCTGGTACATCAAACTGGTAGATAAAGGATTTTCATTCCTGTATCCTATTCTTATCCTAGCTCTATTTATCTATCTATATGCCATCTAAATTGAATGGCAATCCACTCAAAAAATAAGAAGACTTCCTGTAGGATTCATCTACACTTCTGTCAAATAATTATGTTTTCACATATTCTGTGTACATGAAAAACATATTGTCATGACTGATTTTGGGGCCTCTGACCAAGGAATAGGAGCGCTCTCCGCCACTAGAATTTCAGGTGGGGGGAAGCCTAGCTAATGTGGGCCTCAGAAATAAAAGCTGAAGAATGTCAGGGGAGGAAGGCTTGGGGAGGTGTATCTTTTGGTGCTGTGTAAAATCTCTTTTGTAAGGAGTAATAAAGACAGTCTGCTCTGCACTTACTAATGGTGTTTTTTGTCTGATTTCTCCTGTTTCTCCATGACTGATGTCCTGAATAGCTGGGTGGTGAGATGAATAAAAAAAGTCACAACCTGCAGATTGCTCCTATAAGCTACAGTAGGAGAATTAGGGGTTTACTGAGCCCCTCGTCTCTGGGTGGTGACACATATGTTGTAGTGCACTAACCCAAGCCTCCAAATCTGGTAGATCAACTGTGTTTGCAATGCCATGTCCATCATGTCTGTAATGTCTTTTGTAAGTAACTCAGGTCATCATGGCACATCGCTATACATCACAGCTACCCACAATCCTTTAGCAAATTCCCACCAGAGGTATGAGGAAACAAAATGGTAAAAGGGTGTTCAAGTGGATTACCAGGAATTCTATTAAAGGTTTATCAAAAGTTATAAATATGTACAAACAATGAAAATCACACCATTCTTTTAATTTAGGAGAAATTTTATTAAATAACAACATAACATATTTAAACATTAAGTTAAATAAATTCCATTGCTACTTACTGAGTTTAACAGCCTTTATTTAATATATTCATGCTATTGTTTTGCTATTGATTATATGGCTACTTAAGCTTGTAGTAAAATACTGCATATTCAT